>OZ012625.1:37380835-37436033 GCA_963942485.1 Pediacus dermestoides
GTAATGTTTGTTGTTTTTATTTCATTTAACAACCTATCATTCCTTTTCTTACTTATAAAAAAAACCAACCTATTGTCACTAAAATTATAATTATTAAAATGACTCCATAGCATGCACTCAATCGATTTCTTTGATACTTAAGGAGAGGGAAAAAAAAATCGTGTCAGTTTGACAGAAAAAACCTCGTGCTTCGCACTCGGTTTTTTTATAATGTCAAACTGACACTCTTTGTTGCTGTGCAACCAGTTTTCGTAATTTAACCGGAAAATCCAAACCACGTATTATATTCGATAAGATAATTTTATGAATATACACAACAGTTTATTTTATTGCATATTAATGCAAGTAACAGATCATAATAATAAATAATTATAAATTAATTCTTATACAAATTTTGTTATTTATATTGTTACTATGGAAAACCATGTAGATTGGTCGAAATTGCTATGAATAAAATTATTAAAGTAACACTTTTTATAAGTAATTAGTTTGAGATAATCAAAATTTATAATTGAATCATCAAACTTATAATTATAGTTAAAATATCATTACTGATTAATAAACCTTTCACTTTTAATATTGTTTATGCTGTAACACCCTACGGAGGGTTAGTTTGGCGCAAATCCGGTGGCATTATTGTCCGTAACTCTTCCGGTTCAGATAACCGGAACCATACGTCTATTATATCCCTGCCGTATATAAATAGTGACCTTTCAAAAAAAGAATCGTGCTTTACGGTATAAGCACGATTTTCATGTTTCTCTAAATTACCTTTTAGCCATTAGCATACAACATAACAGTCTGGATTGTGCAATGAATTTTAACACATTATTTATTATTTATTAATTTTTAGTTAGGAGGGATGTACCGATGATCGTGGTTTTATAGAAATAAAAGAAATACATGTGTGTCATACATAATTAACTATATCTATTCAATTAAGTGATATGCCGTAATAATAATTATTATTAAAAATGGAATGAATGAATAATTGCTCAAGTTCTATGCCAAGTTCAACCAGTTTGGTGATTATGGAGTTGACTAGACTACAGTAATCGTCATAATAAACGATTGGGATGATTTTAGCCATAGATCAGTGAACTGGAGTTAAACTTAGGTGATTGCCTCAACATCCGTACATTATAATTAATACACGGTGATTTGTAACGTATGGAGGAGAATAAAAAGGTAGATAGATGGACTCAAATTAAACCAGTTTTATTAGTAAACTTTTTCACAAAAGCTCAATAGTTATGGAGTATTAAACAAAATAGCAAGTAAGTCGCCGTTGAAGTTTGAACTGTAAGTAGGTAAGTGTCAAAATTGACATTTCAATTTAAGACAGTTTACTTTTCAGTAAATATTACATCTATTATTTATTACTTGTTGTTATTAATTGTTGTTAGAAGTTATTGTTATTAAAAGAATAGTAGGTACAGTCAAATAAGGCGAAAAAAAGGAATATCTTGAAAAATTAACAATTTACAAGATATTTTTATTCTTTAACATTGATTTAGAATTAAATTTTATACAAATTTTGTTTGAACTTTTTTTTGGAAATTACGTCAAAAAAATTTCAAAAAAACGAGATATTCTTAAAACACTTATATTTCTCATAGTGCGCGTTGAATCCGACAGCCTAGATAGACTAGTGACGTTAGGACTTGGCTGCCAAACGGAAGGACGGAAGGTTCGAATTTAGAAGGACCATTTTTTGTTGTTGTATTTTACTGGTGTATGTGATTTTATATTAAAAACGTATTGAATGTGATTATTGGTTACCCTTCAGTATTTTCCAAAGATTAAAACTGTATCATGGCAATGTATAAGAAAGTCATGAGCTGGACACATCAGATATTTTATTTAAAAATTTCAAAAAAAAAGAAAACTTATTTTTGTCGTGAAATTCGGTTATAATGAGTGGGACAACGACAGATTTATGCGTATTGCAATAAGTGCGAGAGAGACTTCCAAAAACTATTTGAAAATTGCTGGAAACGCTCAAAATTGAAAGCGGATTTTTACAAGAAATTTAAGTTAATTTCTTTAGGGAGTACAGGCGTTGCAACCAAACATTGCCCCAAGGTCAGATGTACCGTCGTTCAAAGCTTATGGAAGGGGAAACGCTCCAACACGTTATATTTAAAACCAGTCAGTGGCGTCGATATTTATTTCAAATTTTAAAATTATCAGTGGATTTACCGATTAAATTACGAAAACTGATTGCACAGAAGTTTGACCAATATTTTATCAATAGTAATACACTGAATTTTTTTAACTGTCCCGACAGGGACGGTAAAATATTTAACTCGTGTTAATGGTTTTTCCACTGCGAATTTCAAAATAATTTTGGCACAGTATTAGTATGTATCTTTTTTTACATGTTCTAGTAGTTTTTAAAATGTAAAAAGTAAAATTAATTTATTTAAAAGGGAAAATAATTAAGTACATGATTTTAGCTCGTCTTCACATTAAAATTTAGTAAGTTCGGAGACTTTGTCCACTGACAACCAAATAAATAATCCAAAGCTGTCACTTCATTTGCTTGTTTTTATTAAGTGTGAAAGACTTTCAAAAGGTTACTGGTTACTGTTTAGTGGCTTCTTATGGTAGACAATTTGAAGATTGAAATTAACAACATTTGAGTATTTTTTTGTCATTTTAATGTGAAAACGAACTAAAATCATGTACCTAATTATTTTCCCTTTTAAATAAATAAATTTTATTTTCTGAATGTTGCCCCTATAGTATTTTTAGTGATACAGCACTGGTAGTGGTCAAATGAGCGAATTTAGCCGACAATTCGTTCGGAATATGCGCCACCCGAGGCAAAGACTTGTTTCCACGGCTGTATGTAGTCATGGATATTTAATTATAAGACCCATGTGTTTTATTAATAACGTGCGATTCTTTAAATTTCCATTCTAGGTAAGCCTTGGAATTTGAACGTATGCGCCGAATTGATTCATCTGTTGCTGTCAGTTTCAAACGACAAGCAGAAAACCTAATCTTTTTTGAGATTTAAGGAAATGGGGTGTAATCACAGACATGATTTTTTTTCCACCGCCAACTCAGAATGGAAATTTAATGAATCACACGTTATAATAAGACGTCTCCCAGTAGTAGAATTATGACCTAATAATACTGGTTGATGTGTATATCAGACTTGTTAGAAAAACACAATTTTTAACCATTATAATAACCACTACTATTCCTATTTCATTTTTTTATGGTGCCTAAAAGTGCATACTACTATAACGTCATAAAACTGTGCCAGTTCGAAGACTAAGATTTAAAAAAATCAGCATTATGAAATTTATTATCCGGTCCATTAAAATTAGATTTTTTAACTTATTCTAATTACATTTAACTTTTGTATCATAACTTTAACAATGTACTCTTATTTTAAAGAAAACTTGAAATGTTATGCCTTTTATAAATAGGTTCTTTCCAACAAGCACTTTCTGATGTGTTCATGTACGCATCCATAAATGACTTGCGCAAGTCATGTTTGCGAATGAGTTCATGAACTAATCAGAAATATTTTCTTGTTGGAATGAAATTAATCTGTACCTAGTGATGACTTAGAAGTTTCTTATGTTGGCAATACCAATTTTAAAAATTAATTTTCTCAGTAATTAATGGTCAAAAATTTATGCTGCTGAATAGAGAATCAAAATCCCTTTCGAACAAGGTGACCTTTCTAATTTAAAATTTTCAGGGGGGTTGTCATAACTCAGGGGGGTACACGCGGGGATACTATTTTCATGATAAAAAAAATAGCAATTTCAAATTAAAAATGGACCTGTTTCAAGATTTTTCCTAAAAGTTCATAATTACGGTTAAAATGAATTTATTCCATACATATGGCGCGCACTGTATATTTTATACCGAGAGATCAAAAATTATCTTGGTCAAAGATGGTCATGGATTTTAAAATAATTGTCGGAACTAGTATCGTGTCAATACTTATTATTTCACATAACTTGATAAACTTCAAAAGGATGATACAAGCTAAGACCGTCGTTTTTCATTTAATGACCACCTTTGACCAAGATAATTTTTGATCTCTCGGTATTTAAATCACTCATTTAGAATTTACTCTTAAAATATACAAGCTCTAATACCTAACCAACAAAATCTTATTAATCACTAAAAAAAGATTAAATAAACATAATTATGTAAAGCGCATGTGCCTATAACATTGATCCGAATAACGATCCATACAAAGGTTTCCTGACTAATTTGACAGTCCTCGAACGTGTTCATGTACTAGTATGTGAAACTGTTGAAATGATTTTTCAGACAATCCATACTAAACTGTCAGAGGTTTGTTGGACTGACATTTTCAATTTGCGCAGACCTGACAGTACATGGTGCTTGTTGGAAAGAACCTATAGTATAATATTTCTGTTTCAAAATAGATTACCGCTGGTCAGTTTTATTAAATTTGTTTTGCAGGTTATTTGTCTAAAAATTTTAATGAGTTAGATACAAAACTACATAAATCCACTTCGTATAAAAAAGTTTATTTGAAACACTCTCGCAATTTTGGCATTAACTTCAAATCGCGGCATGGTTTGAATAAATAAATGTTACATAGTTTAATCTCTAGTTCTGGAAATTTCTTATTAGAAACTATCATCATTTGGTATAACTTCTATTCAATTATAATTTATCTGTAATAGTCAGTTATAATACGACAAGTAGTCAATGTTATGCCGATTATTTTTGTCGCGGTGTTACGAATGTCAAATGCGCTGGCATATGAATTTGACGAGTGCTTGCACGAGTCTAATTCGAAAGCGCAGTTGACATGAGTGACACCACCACAAAAATGATATGCATAACATTGACTACGAATCGTATTTGGAGTACTATTTAATGAATCAAATCCCTCAAACCCGTTTTATGCAAATTAATTAATTTATCAATCGAGCCATCCATGATTGTTACTGTAACAACAATTAATAATATTCGGTAAGTGTCATAAGTGTCAGAAAACGTCCCACACAATCATTTGTTTAAAATTATCACCAAAAGGACTAGTACAATATCCGCTGCAATTTTTTTGTAACTATGGAAATGACTAAATTTAAGTTTTTTCATTCGTTAATGAACATTCAATTACAGATGAATTAAATAGTCAGTTGTAATACGACAAGTAGTCAATGTTATGCCGATTATTTTTGTCGTGGTGCTACGAATGTCAACGGCGCTGGCATATGAATTTGACGAGTGCTTGCACGAGTCGAATTCGAAAGCGCCGTTGACATGAGTGACACCACCGCAAAAATGATCTGCATAACATTGACTACGAATCGTATTTGGAGGACTATTTAATAAATCAAATACCTCAAACCCGTTTTATACAAATTAAATAATTTATCAATCGAGCCATTCATGATTGTTACTGTAATAACAATTAATAATATGCGGTAAGTGTCATAAGTGTCAGAAAACGTCCCACACAATCATTTGTTTAAAATTATCACTAAAAGGACTAGTACAATATCCGCTGCAATTTTTTTTGTAACCATGGAAATGACTAAAATTAAGTTTTTTCATTCAATAATGAACATTAGATGACAGATGAATTAAGTAGTCACAATAATTTACAATTTTTACTTTCTTATACGAAATAATAAGAAAGTATAGTAATCGTGATTTTTCTCGACTTCGAGATTTTGATGGATTTACACGTTTTGAGGGCCCCTGAATCCATTTTGACCATTTTCGCCATGATGTCTGTGGGTCTGTTTTTTAGAAATATCATGAAAAATAAACAATTTATGAGATTTTCTTATTCTTTAACATTGATTTAGAATTGAATTTTGAACAAGTTTTGTTTGAACTTTTTTTTGAAATTCCATCAAAAAAATTTCAATAAAAGTAGATATTTTTAAAACACTTATATTTCTCATAGATCGTTGAATCCGACGGTCTAGGTAGACTAGACATAGAGGCTTGGCTGCCAAACGGAAGGTCCTGGGTTCGAATCCCAGAAGGACCATTAGTTTTATTTTTATTTTACTGGTTTCTATGGTACCGAAAACAATAATAATGAATAAATAAATGTGATTTTATATCGAGATTTTTTTAAGTAATTAATAGGTCAAAAATCTAAAATAAAACACATTAATTATTGTCGTAAAATTCGGTTACAATGAGTGGGACAAGGACAGATTTATGCGTGTTGCAATAAGTGCGACAGAGACTATTTGAAAATTGCTGGAAACCCTCAAAATTTTTACAAGAAATGTAATTTAATTTCTTTAGGAAAAGTAATTGTGATACTATCCGTATAAGAAAGTCATGTGTTGGACACATCAGATATTTTTGAATAAAATAATTAAAAATAAATTTAGATTCGAAAATGTTTGGTTTTTGTTAAGATGTGGTTTTCAACTCTTCTAGGAAACATAATTAATCAAATGCAATATATGATGTTTTTAAAATCACAGACAAACGATAACTAAAGATTCTATAATCCAAAATATTATTTATTTAAAATTAATTAAATTATTTACCAACTAGTTCAAACTACAAAATGTATGTACAACATATTTAGTACCTACTGATATCAATTTAACTTCCGAATGTAATTTCTACACAGAATATTTTTTGATATCAACAATTTTTTTCATTTATTACCTGTTATCTGAAAAGATTTGTTTACCCATGGGTACAGTTGTAAACATTTTGTAATTTAGCTACAATAGTATTGATTGTTATAAAAATGCATGTAATATGAAAGAATTAAAGAGCCTACCTACATTGAAGTTGTAACTTTTTAAGGTTTCAGTCTCCTAACTAAATGAATATATTAAAAATGTCTAGAATGAAAATCAATTATTGATGACGTTAAGAAAAATATTTTGTATTTGTCTTTGATGTAATTTAAAATCCTATCCTTTCCAACAACAGGCAGACTGAGACCATATGTAACGTAATGACAAAACACATTAAAAAGTTTTTATAAAAAACTAGGATTCGTTTACTGGTCTCTTCAAGCCCTCACAAAAACTGTAAAAGCGAACCATACCCCCTAAAACTCTCGATTTTGTTTATTATTTTTAGTACTTATTTATAAAATTTGTATAGTGTCGATTTTATAGGTTTTCGTATGTTTATTAAATAAAATTTTAACGCCATTGTTATTAATCTAGTACTTGATGTTTGGTGACATTAAAACAGAATACTTTTAAGACTGTGTATCGCTTACATTTACTTCTAAACTAAAGTAAGTTTGGCTAAATCGTATATTTTCTAAAATATTCTGGAAAATGTTCAGCCGATCTTAAACTTCTTAGGACAGTACTTCATTCCTTGGAAGTTAGAAGTTTCGGTACTGTAATTACATTTGAATACGCAAAACTTAAAGTTGGATAAAAGTGTTTATAATAAATTTACAACATTAATTTATTACACATTTCTTACAAAATTAAAATTATTCAATATCATATCACGTACAGGGTGTCCCATTTTCGACACTTTTAGGGGGTATTGGCGTTATTATCAGAGATAGAGTGTTGCGGTTTTCACCTTCCGTTATTACTTTTTTACGAAACGAAAGATTCCAGAGTCAAATTTGTCATGGCTCTCTTAGTTTTAAATCTACAGAGTGATTCTCAAAATCTTTGTTTTTTAGACACCCCTCGTATTTCCGTTATGTGTCTACTTATCAAAAAGGTGAAAACTGATCTTGATAGAGTTTTTTACGTAAAATTCAGTGGCGTAGGCAGTTTTTGAGTAAAAGGTTTAGTTTTTGAGATATTGCCCAAACTTATGTTTTTTTAAATGGGACACCCTATATATTACTTTTTATAATGATTAAGCAAAATTTAAGCTTTCCAAAAATATATAATACTTAATATTTATTTTGAAAAAAAAGCTCAAAATTCTATATTTTTAATAATTTACTTTATTTATAACAGGAGGCCATGGCTAGTTTATTAGAAACAAATGCAAAATTTGACAGATTTGTCAGATTTCCATTATTGATGAAATATTTTTGTTACGTAGGTGTTTTTATTTTACTTTTAATTTTTTATTACAATGGCCGTTTATAATAATTATGAGAAGTATTATATTGTTGGTATGTTTTATACAATGCATTAAAATTATCTTTTGAAGTGTTTAGCTTTAGAATAATTACGCATTGTGAAAATTTTGTATTTGTTTCTGAAAAATTAGCCATGGCCTACTGTTATAAATAAAGAAAATTATTAAAAATATCGAATTTTGAGCTTGCTTTTCAAAATAAATATTAAGTATTATACATTTTTGGAAAGCCCAAATTTTGCTTAATCAATATAAAAGATAATATATAGGGTGTCCCATTTAAAAAAACATAAGTTTGGGCAATATCTCTAAAACTAAACCTTTTACACAAAAACTACCTACGCCACTGAATTCTACGTAAAGAACTCTATCAAGATCAGTTTTCACCTTTTTGATAAGTATACGCATAACGGAAATACGAGGGGTGTGTAAAAAACAAAGATTTTCAGAATCACTCTGTAGATTAAAAACTAAGAGAGCCATGACAAATTTGACCCCGGAATCTTTCGTTTCGTAAAAAAGTAGGACAGGAATGTGAAAACCGCAACACTCTATATTTGATAATAACGCCAATACCCCCTAAAAGTGTCGAAAATGGGACACCCTGTACAACGTACAACTAATATGTCCATAATAATTCAGTTTAGTTTTTAGTTTAAAAATTTCAATGTTTGTAGTTCTTCAATTCTATCCAACTTTGCAAATTTCAACTAATCTGTAACAGTTTTCTGTACCTAGATATATGTACAAATTGCTCTTTAAATTTCTAAGTTTTTAACAAGAAGCTTTCACAAACTACAAACCTGTATGTTTTAATAAATTTCGACTTAATTTCGTTCTATGTAGGTATATTACATGAAAATGCTTATTGTCTACATCAGTCTACCATAATAATTAAAAATTAAAATTCTTGTGTAGGATGTTGTATGTGATGGTACTTTCACAGTGTAAAAACCCTACTTATTTTTATACGCTGTGCCTAGACGACCGGTACCGGCTGGTAATAGGCAGCCGGTAAAATGAAAATAACGTCATCAATCTCGAATATACCGGCTGTTTTAGGCGACCGGTAGAAAAAAATTAGGTTATTGTGCGCGGTCTACTTATCGCCTTTTTAAATGGATAATTCACGCAAATAAAACATTGTATTAATTTAAAATGTATTTAGAAAAGATTATATTTCGCAAAAATACGTTTAACTTTACAGCGGTCGTTCGTGTCAATGCCCTGAAAAAAGGCCTTTTTTGGTTTCCAAAACTATTCCACACAAAATAGAGTGGGAGTAAGCACAGGGATGTACTTTACATTTTGTACATTTCCTCCCTCTTGGCATGTAAATGACAATAAATTTACAAAACAGTCAAACAACAATAAAGTATACACATTACAGATTTATGAAACAGAGAACAACATAAAAAAATAGCATACACAATTGACACAATTAAGAGTTCCCCCCTTTCCCCACGCATCATCTTGCGGCCAAGCGCATTTGCACACATCACTCACAGAGGAGCACGTCGTCTTCATGGGGTAGGATGGCTAGTTTCCTAACGGAGCGCTTGAACAATCCCTGGCCGGTACGGACGCTGGCTACGCGGTCAACTCCATCAGAGCCTGGAAACAATTCCTCAACTCAGCCCGACTTCCATACTAAAGGTGGCAGATTGTCTTCAGCCATAAGGACCAGTGTACCTTGTCGTATTACATCAGAGGTGGCCTGACACCACTTTGAACGGGGTTGCATTTGAACAGGTACCTCTCTGCTCCAGCGCTTCCAAAAATGTTGACGTAGTTGTTGAACTCGTTCCCATTGATTAAGGCGATTTAATTTGACATTAGTGACGTCGTATTCAGGCAGATTCATAAGCGATTCACCGATGAGGAAATGAGCGGGAGTCAGTACTTGGAAATCGGTGGGTTCGTCGGAAAGTGGAGACAAATGACGGGAATTCATGACCGCTTCGATTTGGGTTAGAAGCGTAGAGGCTTCCTCAAACGTTAAGTGTGAATTTAAGACAATTCTTTTAAAATACTGTTTTGCAGATTTTACCATTCTCTCCCACAGACCACCGAAATTCGGAGCTCTACGAGGAATAAATTTCCACGTTATTCCCTCACTTAACAAAAACGGATTTATCCCCTCAGGCAAGTCAGATTTGCGCAAAAAAGTCTGAACTTCTCGAAATTCTCGTTGCGCCCCCACAAAAGTTGTGGCATTATCACAGTAAATACATGACACCTTACCCCGCCTAGCAATTAACCGTCTCAAGGCATTCACGAAGCAAGCAGTGGTTAAAAGGCAAACAAAAAGTGCTACCCACGCCTTTGATAAAGTCTTAGTGCGTTTTCCTCCAGACTTCAGATGAATAGGTCCGAAATAATCAAGTACAATTTTTAAAAAAGTCTTTCCCTTGGAATATCTCCCATTTTTTGCGACATTAATTTCGGAGACACGCGAAAGCAATTCATGCATGAATGTATTACCTTCTGGACCTCGCTCCTAGCCCTCAAAGGCCAGTATTTCGTTCTAATACCTGCCAAAGTTTGATTAGGGCCTGCATGAAGTAAAGAGATATGCTCTGATTATATTATTAGTTTAGTTACATAATTATTAGCTGGCAAAATTATAGGATGTTTCCTTTCTTGAGATATCGGTGCATTTCGCAGTCTTCCCCCCGAACGGATCAAACCATCATTACCGAGGAACGGATCTAAGGTGACAAGTTTGCTAGTTTTAGGTACAGACCGATTATTTTTTAGAGTAGCAATTTCAATTGGAAATTCGTTCTGTTGAATTATTTTTAAAATGACATCCCGAGCTGCAGTCAACTCGACACTTTTAAGACACTCTGAATGTCTAATATTTTTTAATTTTAATTATGAGAAAACCTCAAACAATCAGCTACAATACGCTTCAACACGAAATCTTATTTAAAATCGGTAAATCGGTCGAGGCAGTCGCAAGTAAAACAAATTTACGTTTTTCCGGAATGATATTTTCGTCTATAGGGGTTAGAGCAAATTTTGATTTAGGCCATTCGGCAACGCCGCTGTTAAGAAATTCTGGGCCATGCCAAAACAGTGGTGATTCGGAAATTTGTTTGGGATAGGCTCCCCGCGATATTACATCCGCTGGATTGTGCTTAGAGTCGATATGTCGCCAATCCTTACTGGCACTTAAACTTTGGATCTGTGAAACACGATTCGGAACAAATACTTGAAACGAATTCGGATTTGAATTGATATAGTGCAGCACTATCATTGAGTCGGTAAAATAATATTTTCTAGTTGATTCGAGATTCAATGCCTTGGCTACTTTGTTCATTAATTTAGCAGCGAGCAAAGCTGCGCACAATTCGAGACGCGGAAGTGTGACAATCTTGACCGGACTAACTCTTGATTTGCTACAGATCAAATGATTATAAAAATTACCATTTTTCCGATAGATCGTAAATATATAGACGCACCGTGAGCTTTCATAGATGCATCACAAAATGCAACGAGTTCGAAAGAGTTATTAGTTTTCGGAATTAATTTTCGAGGAATTTCGATTTGCTTTAAATCAAGCAAACTGTTAGTGAATTGTTGTATCCACGCCCGTTTAATTTCATCAGGAACTGGATCGTCCCAGTTTAAATTCAAAATCCAAAGCTGCTGCATTATAATCTTAGCCCTAACTATGACTGGAGAAATAATACCGATGGGATCAAATAATTTAGCTGTGGAGCTAAGAATATGGCGTTTAGTGATTACTTCGGGTACATCGATAATGTTAACGCGATAACTTAAAGTATCATTGATTGAGATCCACCAAAGCCCCAATACCTTGGTGGTTCGGTCGTCGTCCCCCAATAAAACAGATTCTGACGATTGTACACAATTTGGTAAAGCTTTAGGTTCATTACTATTCCACTTAGCCAAGGTAAAACAACCTTTATTTAAAATAGCAATTAATTGATCGCGTAATAATACAGCATCCTGAAGACTTCCCGCGCCCGTCAAAACATCATCCATAAAAACCTCGGACTTCAATACATTAGCCGCGTGAGGGTACTCGTCAGCAGACTCGTGTACCAATTGACGTAAACATCTCATAGCTGTGTACGGTGAGTTAGTTAAACCAAACACCAACCGTGTCAGTCTATATACTTTAATGGGTTCCGATTCTGAATCTCTCCAGAACAATCTCTGTAAATCTAATTGACTTTTATCGATTTTAATTTGGGGAAACATTTTTTGAATATCGCATGAGAGAACAATCTGGTCTAATCTGAATCGAATGAGTATCGTGAATAAATCGTTTTGCAAGTTGGGACCTGTCAACAGATTTTCGTTCAAGCTCAAGCCGTTGCTTGACTTCGCGGAACCATCGTATACAATCCGAACCTTAGTAGAAACACTCGACGGTTTAATAACCCCCGAATGTGGTAAATAATAGAGAAAATCGTGTGTTTTCGTTTTAATTTCAGGTACCTCATGTAGAAAACCATTATGTATAGTTTCGTTCATGGCGTTTATGTAGTTATTTTTAAAATCAATGTCTTTTCCGAATTTTCTTTCCAAAGATAAATATCGCTTAAGTGCCATCTGTCGCGAATCGCCTAAATTCACCGAATCATTTTTTATAGGTAATTGAACTATGAATCGACCGTCTTGATCTCGAGTATGTGTATTTACAAAATGTTCCTCGCATTGTTTCCTCTTTAGACCAATGCACCGGTGCATCAATAATTTCTTCTTGTCTCCAGAATCGCTCAATCAGCTCTTTGACGTCATCGTTTTTTATTGCTAAATGGCACGCTACCGAAGGTGAACATTTAACCGAATCTAAAGCTCCCCCCACAACGTAACCGATTTATGTGTTTATTAAGAATAAATTGCCGGACAGCTCCATGCGTTCGGGATTCAAAAGTTCCCAGAACAATTCAGCGCCAATAAGGATATCCACGGGACCGGCAATGTTAAAGTTAGGATCAGCCATTGGAATATCATCGGGAATTCCAAGACTCGATTTCGGGAAAAAAGAGGTTGGTATATCGCCCGTAATTTTATCCAAAACATAGCAGACAATTTTGTTGTATGAAGTTTTTAATCCTTTAAAATCTATTGTAATAGTTCTTGATACGCGACTGTTTTTGTTATTAACCCCGACAATTGATAAATCTGCATGATCAGGTTTTAAATGTAGTAGTTTGGAAAAAGTTTCCGACATTAAATTTAGCTGAGAACCGGCGCCTAATAACGCGCGCCCCCGATGATATTTACCCTGTACGTCCTTTACCAGGATAATAGCCGTAGACAATAGTATATGTTTTTTAGACTTTTGCATGCAGCAATAATTTACATTAGTGCCCAGTGGTGGATTACTGACAGCCGTATGGGCTCCGTGCAATAATGAATGATGCCTCGACTGACATGTTTTACAGTTGGAAGATTTACATTCCGATAACCTATGGTTTGCTCTCAAACAGTTTGAGCACAGCTTACGATTTTTAATCTGTCTGTATCGTTCGTCCACACCTAATTTCAAAAATTCCTCACATTGAGTGACATAATGTGATTTTTTGCAATAGTAGCACGATGGATGTTGGTTTACTACGATATTTGAAAAACGATTAGGTGCATATGGTTTTACAAAATTTTGAAACGATTGTTTCGCGTGTTTGTCCATACTTAGAGAATTGAGAACTATACATTTTCTCTCCAAAAATTCAATCAATTGCAATCGCGTCGGTATAACAGTAGTCAGAGTCCTTGCGAGTTTGAAAATCTAATTTTGACATGATTGGTACTATTATTACATCCCACCCATCTACAGGTACTTGAAGTACCCTCAGCGCCTCGATATTGGTACGAACATCATCGATAAGCCCACGCAACGCGGTGACAGAACTTTTCGTAATTTCTGGTGAATTCAAAATCGATTTGACATGATCTTGTACTATTAAACGTGTATTATGATAGCGTTTTATCAAAATATCCCATGCCGCATGATAATTAGAGTTTGACGTGGTTAATGACTCAATGGCTCGAGCAGCCTCACCCCCGAGATATCCCCTCAAATAGTGGAATTTCTGACAATCGTCGATAGCAGTATTTTCGTGTACTAAACTATTAAATGCGTCGTAGAAAGGTAACCATTCAGCACAATTGCCCGTGAATTGCGGTAATTTTATTTCCGGTAAACGTATGCTAAATTGTAACCCCGTATTTTGTGCTTGCTTCGGTACACCCCTCCGACTTCATCAGCCTCGTCTTTCGCTTCGATTTCAATAATTTTTAGTAATATGACTTCGTACTCGTTTCGAATTAAAGGCAGTTCATTAATCCGATTTCTAATGCCATTAACGTTATCGCCCACCTTAAATTGCCTCGTGAACACCCCCATTGACTCAAATTTACTCTCAATATAAGTTCGCTTAATGAGTAAATTCCTCAATTCCGATAAGGTAGCCATGCGTACAACGAGAAAATTTCACCCAAAATGAATTACACAATAACTATACGTAGTATTTGCGTGACAAAAAACAGTCGATTAATTAACGTTTGAGAATGCTTAATAATAAATTACAAGGACAAGGGACAGGATAGATACAAATTCGCTAACCTGACTGGCTTTTCAGCTTCCCTCGTGTCGCATTTGGATAGGAATATGGCGTCTAGCTTCTTCCGTTTTCGAATTTTGGAATGTCTTGTCGTCTGACTTTTAACATTGCTAACGCTGGTTTTCGGATTAATCCGGCTCGAAGGACCATGTGCGCGGTCTACTTATCGCCTTTTTAAATGGATAATTCACGCAAATAAAACATTGTATAAATTTAAAATTTATTTAGAAAAAAGGCCTTTTTTGGTTTCCAAAACTATTCCACACAAAATAGAGTGAGAGTAAGCACAGGGATGTACTTTACATTTTGTACAGTTATGTTTAAGGGTGTCTTGCTCGTACCTATTTGTGTTTGTTGATATGGTAGGTAAGTAAACAGTATTCAAATTGTACATGAACATGAGTGAGCGTCGATATGACTTGTTTCGGTTTGTAGATATGAATGCTAATAACAATAAGCATAAGCACGCAAGTTTTGATTTGGGCGATAACTTCCATACAAATGAGGCGCTACAGGAGGCTATTGGTAATTACTCAAAAAAATATCTGATGTGAACAACACATGACTTTCTTATGCGGATAGTTTCACAATAATTACTTTTCCTAAAGAAATTAAGTTAAATTTCTTGTAAAAATTTTGAGGTATTCCAGCAATTTTCAAATAGTCTCTGTCGCACTTATTGCAATACGCATAAATCTGTCCTTGTCCCACTCATTATAACCGAATTTTACGACAAAAATGTGTTTTAATATAGATTTTTGACCTATTACTCACTTAAAAAAATCTCCCGATATGAAATTACATTTATTTATTCATTATTATTGTTTTCGGTACCATAGAAACCAGTAAAATAAAAAAAAACTAATGGTCCGTCCTTCTGGGATTCGAACCCGGGACCTTCCGTTTGGCAGCCATATAATGAGACACATCTCTGCCACCTCGACCGTCGGATTCAACTATCAACGCGCGCTATGAGAGATATAAAGTGTTTTAAGAATATCTAGTTTTTTTGAAAAATTTTTGACGGAATTTCAAAAAAAAGTTCAAACAAAATTTGTTCAAAATTCAATTCTAAATCAATGTTAAAGAATAAAAAAATCTCATAAATTGTTTATTTTTCAAGATATTCTTAAAAAACCTAAAAATGTCTTCAGGTAAGTGTCACTTGTTTTGGTGCTAGATGAAAAACATTTAATGTGGCACCCACAATTTTGTTCAAACTCTTAAATATGAAATTTGAATCACCTCCGATAACTCGTTTTTGAGTTATGGTGGATACAGACAGACACACACATATAGATAGATAGATAGAGTATATTGATCCGTATCATTTAAGTACAATGCAAATCTGGACAAGTCAAGTAATACAATATAATAACAACAATAATACAATAATAAAACAAGAATAATACAAAAACACTAATAATAAAATAAGTACTATCACAACTACACATATTATTTTAGAACCAAGCACTGGCTACAAGGATTTGCAAATGTTTCCAAAATCAGAGGCAGAGTAGAGACAGTTCTCCAACAAAATATTTCTGACCGTTTTTTTGAACTATATATTCCAGAGATTTTACGCGAGTAGGTAAAGCAGTAAAGGAGTTTATTTCTATAAACTCCCACATGATTGTTTGTTCTTAATCTAGCTCTCGGCACTATTAGATGGTCGCACCCTCTGGTGTCGTGTTCGTGAATCGCTGATAATTCAGTCTAGTTGTTGATGTTTTGTTTTATATGCAAAAGATGATCATAAACCATTTGGGAGAAAAGTGTCATGATCTTCAGGTTAGAAAGCAATGGTTTGCAGTGATCTCTCACATTCGCGCCACATACGCCCCTTATGGCGGCCTTTTTACTCCATGCCATGAGGGCGTAGCCCATCACGGAGTGAAACAAGCTGTGATACGCAATTTTTGCTGCCTCTGGGCCAGCGATTTTGTATACCCTTTTAACGGTATAAACCGTTCTTGATAATTTTGAACACACGTAAAAGATATGTGGTTGCCACCTCAGAGCAGAATCGAGATAAATTCCAAGGAATTTGGCCTGCCCAAACCCAGGCCCGGCGGGCGGACCCCCAACCCCACCACTCGCAGAAGGTCTAGTCGCAAAGATTAGGTTTTGTGTTTTTCCTTCGTTTAGAAGTAGCTCGTTATTTCCAAACCAACTTTTTACTCTTCCTAGAACATCTTGTACTTTTTTTGATATATCGTTTGATGATTCATGACTTTTAACAAGGAAATTTGAGTCATCCGCGAATATTAGGGTCGTAACCCCCCCCCGCCGATGCGGCGAAAATGGTCAGAATGGATCTCGAAGTCGAAAAAAATCACGATTACTATAGTTTATTACTTCGTATAAGAAAGTAAAAAATTAATTATTTTCGGAAGTCTCCCTTGCACTTGTAGAAGTAGCTATGTCTGTCCTTGTTCCATTTATTACAGCGAAATTATTAATTATTGGATTTTTACTACTTAGAGTCATTTGCACAACATATGAAGGTGCAAAACGTACTCAGGGCTAAACGAGAAACAAGGTAGGCGCATCAGCTATCTCGAATTTTAGAAGGACATAAAGTAAAATTTTACAAAAATAATTTTAATTTGTCATATTTTTAATGTGCATATGTACCTATGTATTATAATGCATATAATACATCATATTTTATACATTAGGGAATAAACTTTTTAATTATTTTTATTAATTATTTAATTTGTGGTCCTATATTAATAGAATGGACTTTAGATTAGGTAGGTAGGTACCTACTATAGAAGCACCGATCCTTACATTCATGCAACTTAGAGCTGGCATTCACAAAAGTAACTTAAACAAAACCTAATTTTTACTTTCTTATACGAAGTATAAGGAAGTATTGTAATCGTGATTTTTTTCGACTCCGAGATTTTGATGGATTTACACGTTTTGAGAGCCCCTGCATCCATTCTGACCATTTTCGCCATGATGTCTGTCTGTGTGTGTCTGTATCCACGATAACTCAAAAACGAGTTGTCGGATTTGATTCAAATTTCATATTTAAGAGTTTGAACAAAATTGTGGGTGCCACATTAATTTTGTTTTGTCTAGCGCCAACACAAGTGGTACTTACCTGAAGACATTTTTAGGTTTTTTAGAAATATCTTGAAAAATAAACAATTTACGACATTTTTTTATTCATAGACATTGATTTAGAATTAAATTTTGAACAAATTTTGTTTGAACTTTTTTTGAAATTCCGTCAAAATTTTTTAAATTATTTATTCATATAGTAGCACCATCTATCTCTCATTTACAAAAGTACATTATATAAATTACAGAAATCTATGCCGTTGAGGAAATCGATTGTAGCAGTATTATTTGAAAAGATCGACGGCTACGGCAGCATTGTGGTGGCGAAACTACCACCGGTTGTTACGCGGTCGTTGATTTGTGTTTTGATTTTTGGCGACGGATGCAAATAAGTACTTAATTTGTCAATTTGACAGTAAACGTCAATCAAACAAAGGCATTGTAACACAGGGAATCAGGGAAATATTAGGTGTAGTCGATTTCTGTGAACTTAACTGTACCTATAATTATTATTGAAAAAATCGACGGCAATGGCAGCATCGTGGTGGCGTGTTTTTTGTGTAATATTGATTAAATATTATTGAAAAAACGGAGCAAGACAGAAAACTATCGTGGGGCGAAGCCCGCGGGGGACAGCTAGTAATAAATAAATGTGATTTTATATTAATAACGTGTTGAATGTCGACAGCATGTGATTATTGGCTACCCCTTCAGTATTCTCCAAATATTAAAACTGTATCATGGCAATGTATAAGAAAGTCATGTACTGCACACATCAGATATTTTTTCTACCGGTTGACCAATAACAACCGGCATATTCAAGACTGATGACGTCTTATGACGTCATTTACAATTTACCGGCTGCCTATTACTAGCTGGTACCGGTCGCCTAGTCACAGCGATTTTTACTTTCTTATACGAAGTATAAGGAAGTATTGTAATCGTGATTTTTTTCGACTTCGAGATTTTGATGGATTTACACGTTTTGAGGGCCCCTGAATCCATTTTGACCATTTTCGCCATGATGTCTGTCTGTGTGTGTGTGTGTGTGTGTGTGTGTGTGTGTGTCTGTCTGTCTGTATCCACGATAACTCAAAAACGAGTTAGCGGATTTGATTCACATTTCATATTTAAGAGTTTGAACAAAATTGTGGGTGCCACATTAAATCTTTTTCGTCTAGCGCCAACACAAGTGGTACTTACCTGAAGACATTTTTGGGTTTTTTAGGAATATCTTGAAAAATAAACAATTTACGACATTTTTTTATTCTTAGACATTGATTTAGAATTAAATTTTGAACAAATTTTGTTTGAACTTTTTTTTGAAATTCCGTCAAAATTTTTTAAATTATTTTTCATCAATCTCTCATTAACAAAAATACATTATATAAATTACAGAAATCTATACCGTTGAGGAAATCGATTGTAGCAGTATTATTTGAAAAGATCGACGTCTACGGCAGCATTGTGGTGGCGAAACTACCACCGGCACCGGTTGTTACGCGGTCGTTGATTTGTGTTTTTTGTGTCATATTGTAATATGTACAGTTAATTTCACAGAAATTAGGTTATTTTTTATCATGAGTCGTTCAGTAAGTTTTGGCATTTTGATTTTTGGCGACGGATGCAAATAAGTACTTAATTTATCAATTTGACAGTAAACGTCAATCAAACAAAGGCATTGTAACACAGGGAATCAGGGAAATATTAGGTGTAGTCGATTTCTGTGAAATTAACTGTACCTATAATTATTATTGAAAAAATCGACGGCAATGGCAGCATCGTGGTGGCGTGTTTTTTGTGTAATATTGATATATTGTAATACAATTAAATATTATTGAAAAAACGGAGCAAGACAGACACATCAGATATTTATATGTAAGTAATTGGTTTGTTTATTTCTACATAATACGTCTCGTCTGTATGAGATTAAAAAGTATCGGCGTTGCCGTTGTGACAATAGTTTTACATTCAATACTTCGGTAGGACGGTTCATCTGAAAAGGGCTTTGAAAAATTAATCATCACATTATAGAAGCCCGCGTTTGTTCAAGGTCTAGACCATAATTTCTATCACCCACCACAGATGATGTTAGAAAAAACTCTTTGTGTTTTTACTTTCTTATACGAACCAATAAGAAAGTATAGTAATCGTGATTTTTTTCGACTTCGAGATTTTGATGGGTTTACACGTTTTGAGGGCCCCTGAATCCATTTTGACCATTTTCGCCATGGTGTCTGTCTGTGTGTCTGTTTGTATCCACGATAACTCAAAAACGACTTATCGGATTTAATTCAAATTTTATATTATTTATATATTTATTATATATATGAATATACAATTTACGACATTTTTTTATTCTTCAACATTGATTTAGAATTAAATTTTGAACAAATATTGTTTGAACTTTTTTTGAAATTCCTTCAAAAAAATTTCAAAAAAAACGTGATATTCTTAAAACACTTATATTTCTCATAGCGCGAGTTACGTCACATCACACGTGTGTGGAATCTTGTCGTGTTGTGCAATTAAATAACTAACAAGTGTTTGACAGTTTTATAGTTTTACTAATATTTTGTAGTTATGTGTGTTTCTTTTAATTTTCACCCTCTTTTAGTTTTTAAGCAATAAATACATCCACTTAATGCCTTAAGTGTTTCCCAGTTTTAGATTTAGTTATATGTATTCATAAATAACTGTAAATGTCTTTAGCTTAGTTATTCTCACGTTCCATATGTATATCTGTATTTCACCCCCTTGTAACCTTTATCGGAGAACAGCCTCAGTTCACATTATAACTTGGGCCCAGTACCACTACCTAAATGTAGAGTCTGCGCATTTGTAATTTTTACTCATTTAAATTAAAACATTTTTAAAACTATATTTGTTTGTGTTTTGATTTAACATAATTCGCGCGTTGATAGTTGAATGCGACGGTCGAGGTGTCTCATTATATGGCTGCCAAACGGAAGGTCCCGGATTCGAATCCCAGAAGGACGGACCATTAGTTTTTTTTTATTTTACTGGTTTCTATGATACCGAAAACAATAATAATGAATAAATAAATGTAATTTTATACCGGAAGATTTTTTTAAGTGAGTAATAGGTCAAAAATCTAAAATAAAACACATTTTTGTCGTAAAATTCCGTTATAATGAGTGGGACAAGGACAGATTTATGCGTATTGCAATAAGTGCGACAGAGACTATTTGAAAATTGCTGGAAACCCTCAAAATTTAAACACGATTTTTACAACAAATTTAACTTAATTTCTTTAGACACATCAGATATTTGATTTGATGCAGCATAAACAGCCTGCACTGTCATGATACAAACACAAACCATAAATAATTTCTGAATGGACTAGAAAAAAATCCAAATCTAACATATTTATTTTTGGCATGCCCCATACTGGTACTGGTACATTCATTACGTGCACGAAAAGTGACTGACATTTTTTTCTTATTCAAATAAAATAGCCTGTTACAATGTTTATAGAAAATAGTACGGATATTTCTCTAGAGAAGAAACAATGTTTTTATTGAGATAATTGAAACGGTATTCAGTAGGTTACTGCAAAAATACAGTTCCGACAAGCACCATAAAAGACATTGAACCATCTGTTATTTTCACAGTTATGTTTAAGAGATTGATTGATGTAGATAAGATGGATGTGTAGTTGTTAACGCATATATACATTAAAGGACAAATTAATGAATATTGAAGATGGCAAATTGAGACTTCGATTTATAACATCATGTTTTCAATGACAAATTTCTTATTTGCTGGCAAGTACCTATGTTATTTATGAAATCATGTATTGTTTTTACTTTCTTATACGAAGTATAAGGAAGTATTGTAATCGTGATTTTTTTCGACTTCGAGATTTTGATGGATTTACACGTTTTGAGGGCCCCTGAATCCATTTTGACCATTTTCATCATGATGTCTGTCTGTCTGTCTGTATCCACCATAACTCAAAAACGAGTTATCGGATTTGATTCAAATTTCATATTTAAGAGTTTGAACAAAATTGTGGGTGCCACATTCAATGTTTTTCATCTAGCACCAAAACAAGTGACACTTACCTGAAGACATTTTTAGGTTTTTTTGGAATATCTTGAAAAATAAACAATTTATGAGATTTTTTTATTCTTTAACATTGATTTAGAATTGAATTTTGAACAAATTTTGTTTGAACTTTTTTTGCAATTCCGTCAAAAAAATTTCCAAAAAACTAGATATTCTTAAAACACTTTATATTTCTCATAGCGCGCGTTGATAGTTGAATGCGACGGTCGAGGTGTCGCATTATATGGCTGCCAAACGGAAGGTCCCGGGTTCCAATCCCAGAAGGACGGACCATTAGTTTTTTTTATTTTACTGGTTTCTATGATACCGAAAACAATAATAATGAATAAATAAATGTAATTTCATACCGGGAGATTTTTACTTTCTTATACGTAGTATAAGGAAGTATAGTAATCGTGATTTTTTTCGACTTCGAGATTTTGATGGATTTACACGTTTTGAGGGCCCCTGAATCCATTTTGACCATTTTCGCCATGATGTCTGTCTGTGTGTGTGTCTGTCTGTATCCACCATAACTCAAAAACGACTTCTCGGATTTGATTCAAATTTCATATTTAAGAGTTTGAACTAATTTGTGGGTGCCACATTCAATGTTTTTCATCTAGCACCAAAACAAGTGACAGTTACCTGATGGCATTTTTAGGTTTTTTAGGAATATCTTGAAAAATAAACAATTTACGACAATTTTTTATTCTTAGACATTGATTTAGAATTAAATTTTGAACAAATTTTGTTAGAACTTTTTTTTGAAATTCCGTCAAAATTTTTTAATTATTAACACATAGTAGCGCCATCTATCACTCAGGTACAAAAGTACTTTATATAAATTACAGAAATCTATACCGTTGAGGAAATCGATTGTAGCAATATTATTATTTGAAAAGATCGACGGCTACGGCAGCATTGTGGTGGCGAAACCACCACCGGTTGTTACGTGGTCGTTGATTTGTGTTTTTTGTGTCATATTGTAATATGTACAGTTAATAGGAGTAGCTAATAGCAGCAAAGTATTTCGTGTACTCTTCTTAGTCAGAACAAATACCACTTCTAGCACAAGTCGCCGAGGCGCAGTGGGTAGAGAATCTGCCTAGTAATCCACACGGTGCTGGTTCGATTCCATAGATTTCCATTCTTTTTTTTTTATTTTAATTAAATGCTTTATTTATTCGGAGCGATTATAAGTCACGGACCAGGTTAGGTTGTTTTGTATAGTTTTTTTTCCTTTAAATAATAGCATAAATCGGTACCATAAGATGATGCCGGAATAACCCTTGCCCTTACACGTGACCTTGAATTTGATGGAATACTTTGCTGCGATTAGCCTCTCGTCAGTTAATTTCACAAAAATTAGGTTATTTTTTATCATGAGTCGTTCAGTAAATTTTGGCATTTTGATTTTTGGCGACGGATGCAAATAAGTACTTAATTTGTCAATTTGACAGTAAACGTCAATCAAACAAAGGCATTGTAACACAGGGAATCAGGGAAATATTAGGTGTAGTCGATTTCTGTGAAATTAACTGTACCTATAATTATTATTGAAAAAATCGACGGCAATGGCAGCATCGTGGTGGCGTGTTTTTTGTGTAATATTGATATATTGTAATACAATTAAATATTATTGTAAAAACGGAGCAAGACAGAAAACTATCGTGGGGCGAAACCCGCGGGGGACAGCTAGTAATAAATAAATGTGATTTTATATTAATAACGTGTTGAATGTCGACAGCATGTGATTATTGGCTACCCCTTCAGTATTTTCCAAAGATTAAAACTGTATCATGGCAATGTATAAGAAAGTCATGTGTTGGGTACATCAGATATTTTTAAGTGAGTAATAGGTCAAAAATCTAAAATAAAACACATTTTTGTCGTAAAATTCAGTTATAATGAGTGGGACAAGAACAGATTTATGCGTATTGCAATAAGTGCGACAGAGACACTATATGAAAATTGCTGGAAACCCTCAAAATTTTTACAAGAAATTTGACTTAATTTCCTTAGGAAAAGTAATTATTGTGATACTATCCGTATAAGAAAGTCATGTGTTGGGCACATCAGATTTTTACTTTCTTATACGAAGTATAAGGAAGTATTGTAATCGTGATTTTTTTAGACTTCGAGTTTTTGATGGATTTACACGTTTTGAAGGCCCCTGAATCCTTTTTGACCATTTTCGCCATGATGTCTGTCTGTGTGTGTGTGTGTGTCTGTCTGTCTGTCTGTATCCACCATAACTCAAAATCGACTTATCGGATTTGATTCAAATTTCATATTTAAGAGTTTGAACAAATTTGTAGGTGCCACATTCAATGTTTCTTAACTAGCATCAAAACAAGTGACACTTACCTGAAGACATTTTTAGGTTTTTTAGGAATATCTTGAAAAATAAACAATTTATGAGATTTTTGTATTCTTTAACATTGATTAAGAATTAAATTTTGAATAAGTTTTATTTGAACTTTTTTTTGAAATTCCGTCAAAAAAATTTCAAAAAAACTAGATATTCTTAAAGCACTTTATATTTCTCATAGCGCGCGTTGATAGTTGAATCCGACGGTCGAGGTAGACCATGTGTTTCATTATATGGCTGCCAAACGGAAGGTCCCGGGTTCGAATCCCAGAAGGAACGGATCATTAGTTTTTTTTATTTTACTGGTTTCTATGGTACCGAAAACAATAATAATGAATAAATAAATGTAATTTCATACCGGGAGATTTTTTACTTTCTTATACGAAGTATAAGGAAGTATTGTAATCGTGATTTTTTTCGACTTCGAGATTTTGATGGATTTACACGTTTTGAGGGCCCCTGAATCCATTTTGACCATTTTCGCCATGATGTCTGTCTTTCTGTGTGTCTGTCTGTATCCACCATAACTCAAAAACGACTTATCGGATTTGATTCAAATTTCATATTTAAGAGTTTGAACAAATTTGTGGGTGCCACATTCAATGTTTTTCATCTAGCACCAACACAAGTGACACTTACCTGAAGACATTTTTAGGTTTTTTAGGAATATCTTGAAAAATAAACAATTTATGAGATTTTTTATTCTTTAACATTGATTTAGAATTGAATTTTGAACAAATTTTGTTTGAACTTTTTTTTGAAATTCCGTCAAAAAAATTTCAAAAAACTAGATATTCTTAAAACACTTTATATTTCTCATAGCGCGCGTTGATAGTTGAATTCGATGGTCGAGGTAGACCATGTGTTTCATTATATGGCTGCCAAACGGAAGGTCCCGGGTTCGAATCCCAGAAGGAACGGACCATTAGTTTTTTTTTTATTTTATTGGTTTCTATGGTACCGAAAACAATAATAATGAATTTAATGAATGTAATTTCATACCGGGAGATTTTTTTAAGTGAGTATTAGGTCAAAAATCTAAAATAAAACACATTTTTGTCGTAAAATTCGGTTATAATGAGTGGGATAAGGACAGATTTATGCGTATTGCAATAAGTGCGACAGAGATTATTAGAAAATTGCTGGAAACCTTCAAAATTTTTACAAGAAATTTAACTTAATTTCTTTAGGAAAAGTAATTATTGTGATACTATCCGTAAGTGTAAGAAAGTCATGTGTTGGGCACATCAGATATTTTACTATTACTGACTGGTTGAAGTGTAACCAAGGAATGGCTCACTTTCTAACTTTTAAGGGGTACGAAAAGCTGTATATTACTAATAGTGCAGGCGCCAAAGGTACTTGAGTATGCATAATATGAGGACCGGCAACTATGCTCGGATTCTTATATCTGAGACCCTAAATAATGAAAAAAATCATGTTGCCGGCAGCTGGGATGGTCCATTTCAATTCCCTCGCCCTCTTATTACGTTATCACTATTATTACAGTCAATCAAATATTTGAGATGCAAAAACTTGCGGGTAGGGTGAATTTTTAATATGCTGTTTCTGATGGTCCGAAAGGTAAAATGTCAAGTTGGCATATCCCCACCTGTTTCGAAATCCCCGCCATCTAGAAAAAATTTTGGAATCGATTTTTGGATTTGCCTTATGTCCGGTTGGTCGAAGGAAAAAGTGTAAGGACAAAAATTGTATAGCTTAAAATTTGCAACATTTTTTGTCTCAAGCCGAACTCTCTGTAGTTAGTTCCCAAAAAGATAGAGGGCGCCAAATTTTCCAAAAATGCGCTGTAGCAATGTGTGAAAAAATGTCGTTAGAAGTGACAAATTTGAAGAGAAAAAGACCGAACGAGTTATCGTGTTTGTTTTGTGATGCAACAGGAGACTTAGTTAAAAAGCCAAAATCACAATCGTTGATCACTATTATAAAAGCAGCAGATAGGAAAAAAGACGAAATTAGTGAGAAGTTTCAGAAGCTGTATAATCCGAAGTCCACTACTAAAAAAACTACCTATTGTCACTAAAATAATCATTAAAATGACTCCATAGCATGCGCTCAATCGATTTCTTTGATACTGAAGGGGAGGGAAAAAATAGATCGTAAAATGGGCGGCAACATCCAGAATATTAATCTTTGAGCTGTTATGAGTTTATATCAAATATAAAATTAAAAAATCACGATTACAATACTTCCTTATACTTCGTATAAGAAAGTAAAAATTAAAAAATATCACAATTGTGGATCATTATTATAAAAACAGCAGATAGAAGAACAGACGAAACTAGTGAGAAGTTGAATTTTTAACTTTCTTCGCAATATATCCAGTGGCGTCGAAGATTGGAGGGGAAAAGTGGAGCAGTCCCCCAGTATCTACGCCACTGGAGTTTGTTTTATAAATGAACCCCATCATTACTTAGAAATGTACTACATTATTCTGTGTACGAAATTTAATGGAAATCGATCGAGTGGTTTAGAAGTTATGGTAACAAAACCAGTTCTTATCCTAAACTTTGACACCCTGTATCTTTGTTAAAAAAAGATTTTTGAGCATAGTTTTTTCATTAAAGTCTACTTTTTTTTGATGCTCTATCACCTCCCAAAATTAATGACGTTTAACCTGGACCACCCTGTATATAAAAATATAAAAGAGATGAGAAAAAAATTGGACCATATAATGAAGCGGCAACATCCAAAATATTAATCTTTGAGCTGTTATGAGCTTATATCAATTGATAAAATGTGGTCCTCATATTATGCATACTCAATTCCTTTCAGCTCCCGGTCTATAACTGACTGTGAATAAAATTATATTTTAACTTTTGTGGTTATTAATGAAAAGAAAAATACTGCATAACCGCCCTGACTGAAAGACTTATTGGACACCCGTTATATTTCTTGTACAGGGTGATTCTTTTATCTGGGGAAATGCATTTTTCTCGTAAACGAATTAAGGGAATTAAATTTTGAAAAAAGTGTTATATACCTACTGGCTGTCACTCAAAATTAGGATAGAAATATAGACTTTAATATGCATGACGCTAGGCGTCGCGACGCTTCAAAACTTTTTTCCCAGTAACATACCACTTTTATTATATCATTGGAAAGGTCTTTTAATTTTGAGTCTTTTTTCTTAAAACCAATTTTTTTATTCTTATTTTTTTAAAAGTTATGATCCAATTTAAGTTATTTCTGTTCTAACTAAACTTTGAAATATTTTTAACAGTAGGCCGAGTTTTCCCTCAAATACTAAAATAAATCTTATTATATAAAATAAAGTAGGCTTAGAAAAAACAAAACCTGTTATTTGTCAACATATTACAACAAAGAAACTTATTAATACCTAAACTAAACAAAAAATTTAATGAAAAAGTTGATTATTTGAACAATTGTCCAATATGAGTACCATTGTTATTTAAACATAAATTGTAACGTTTTCTTATTTCAATATATGTGACTTTTCTTAAAACATTAGCATTAACTACAAGCACAGGCATCGACAATCTTTTGCTTAAATGATCTATATTATTAGACCTTGTTTTGTAAACTTTATTTTTAAGAGTTCCCCACAAGAAAAAATCTAGAGGCGTTAAGTCTGGGGACCTAGGAGGAAATTCTACTGGCCCGTAAGTTCCCATCCACCTGTCTTCATATTCTATATTTAAATAATTCTGCACAATATCAGCATTATGACAAGGAGCCCCATCTAGTTGAAGCCACAAATGTCTTCTAATCTGAAGAGGCACATTTTTTTGGTTAATTTAGGTATTAATAAGTTTTTTGTTGTTGTAATATGTTGACAAATAACAGGTTTTGTTTTTTCTAAGCCTACTTTACTTTATATAATAAGATTTACTTTAGTATTAGGAGGAAAACTCGGCCTACTGTTAAAATATTTCAAAATTTAGTTCAATAAAGTGGTGCAAACAAAAATTATTAACCATTTATTGTTTAAAACGCAATAACTCAAAAAGTATAGATTTTACCGAGCATTTTACCAAAAAAAGTGTAAAACAAAAGTTGTTTAAAATAAAAAGACTCTCCGAAAAGTTCATATGGTATTTTGTCATAAAGTCGCACGAACAAAAGTTACGCATAAATCTGTCCTTGTCCCACTCATTATAACCGAATTTTACGACAAAAATGTGTTTTATTTTATATTTTTGACCTATTACTCACTTAAAAAAATCTCCCGATATGAAATTACATTTATTTATTCATTATTATTGTTTTCGGTACCATAGAAACCAGTAAAATAAAAAAAAACTAATGATCCGTCCTTCTGGGATTCGAACCCGGGACCTTCCGTTTGGCAGCCATATAATGAGACACATGTCTACCACCTCGACCGTCGGATTCAATTATCAACGCGCGCTGTGAGAAATATAAAGTGTTTTAAGAATATCTAGTTTTTTGAATTTTTTTTGACGGAATTTCAAAAAAAGTTCAAACAAAATTTGTTCAAAATTCAATTCTAAATCAATGTTAAAGAAAAAAAATTCTCATAAATTGTTTATTTTTCAAGATATTCCTAAAAAACCTAAAAATGTCTTCAGGTAAGTGCTAGATGAAAAACATTTAATGTGGCACCCACAAATTTGTTCAAACTCTTAAATATGAAATTTGAATCAAATCCGATAAGTCGTTTTTGAGTTATGGTGGATACAGACAGACACACACACACAGACAGACATCATGGCGAAAATGGTCAAAATGGATTCAGGGGCCCTCAAAACGTGTAAATCTCGAAGTCGAAAAAATCACGATTACAATACTTCTTATACTTCGTATAAGAAAGTAATAAACAATTTATGAGATTTTTTTATTCTTTAACATTGATTTAGAATTGAATTTTGAACAAATTTTGTTTGAATTTTTTTTTTAATTCCGTCAAAAAAATTTCAAAAAAACTAGATATTCTTAAAACACTTATATATTTCTCATAGCGCGCGTTGATCGTTGAATCCGACGGTCTAGGTAGACTAGACATAGAGACTTGGCCGGAAGGTCCTGGGTTCGAATCCCAGAAGGACCATTAGTTTTTTTTTATTTTACTGGTTTCTATGGTACCGAAAACAATAATAGTGAATAAATAAATGTGACTTTATACCGAGAGATTTTTTAAAGTGAGTAATAGGTCAAAAATCTAAAATAAAACACATTTTTGTCGTAAAATTCGGTTATAATGAGTGGGACAAGGACAGATTTATGCGTATTGCAATAAGTGCGACAGAGACTATTTGAAAATTGCTGGAAACCCTCAAAATTTTTACAAGAAATTAAATTTAATTTCTTTAGGAAAAGTAATTGTGATACTACCCGTATAAGAAAGTCATGTGTTGGACACATCAGATATTTTATTAAGACACACCAAACACTAAAACCAAACCAACCCTGATTTTGGATCTCAATGGCGCGCCGAGGGTTCTCATCATGACATTCGTCTACTGCGATAGATATGCGAAATACATATTATTAATTCCAAAAATTTAGATTTTTTTATTTTTTAAGAAGAAATTGAAGGAATTGACCCTACATATTATATACAGGCTGTTTCATTAAGGGTGGCCACCGGCCATATCTCGGGAACTACAGGGCTACATGCTTGTGTAGGTTTGTCACTCATTATGCCAAGGGCCCAAAAACTACTTTAGAATTAATAAAATAATCATGGAAAACTTCGAATTTAGACACAATAATTATTTTAATATGGTTTTTAAAAAATAAATCTAGATAGCCGTGAAACAAGATCGGCAGGTTTACAAGGAGATAAATAAATTGGAATAGTTGTCAACTGATTTAATTTTGATAGGTGTTGTGTTGACAAAAGTTTCTTTTTGATGACTATGATTCTTTTTGAATTTCTTTTTATCTATTAAAAAATTGTGCTACATCCCTCAAAAATTCTCAATTCCTCTCCCTGGTTTTATGAACTGATGAAGCCAGTTTTACTAGCTGTGGCATCGTTAATTTACACAATACTTATGCACTAGGTATTGGTCACAAACAAATCCTCATTGAATACGCGAAGTGGATCACCAAAACTGGTGGTACAGAGTTTCAGCATACAGAATTATCGGACCGTTTATTTTTAATGGCTATCTAAATGGTGAATCTTACGTAAGCATATCGTAATCCTCGACATTGGTATAAGCCATTTTTGAGAGATGTAGCACAAATTTTGATATACTCGTAGGTAACAAGAAATTCAAAAAGAATCAAGGTGAAACTTTTGTCAACACAACATCTATCAGAATTAAATCAGTTGACAACTATTCCAATTTATTAATTTCCTTGGAAACCTGCCGATCTTGTTTCACGGCTATCTAGATTTAATTTTAAAAAACCATATTAAAATAATTATTGTGCCTAAATTCGAAGTTTTCCATGATTATTTTATTAATTATATAGTAGTTTTTGGGCCCTTGGCATAATATGTGACAAACCTACACATAATAAACTTTTAAAATATTTTTTGTCATGGATTGCTTGACCACGGAACTATGAAAACAATCGTATCTTCAATTAAAGTGTTAAAAATTATTCTTTTGGCAATAACTCTGAAACGAACGAAGATATCCAGCTGCGGTTTTCACGTTTTTTCTTGCAAATTTAATCTACTTTCCGATTATGGTCTCATAATTATACCGTCTAATTTAAGTTTTCGGGATAAAATAAAAAAACTGTTATTATTTCAAATTGCGCCCTCTAGCAATTTTATTAGGAACTATCGTGTACCATTCGATGCGATAATTAAAAGTACCTACATTTCTCTTCCAAACAAGCTTAAGTTTACTAAAATCGAATACGCCAATGAGCCTTAAACCAAAATGATGCAGAATTGTCCAAGCTTTCTAATTATTATCTGCCAACCGTCCCCGTCAAGTCATCTCTCATAAATCCCCCCCCCCCTTCGTATAGAATTCTGCCCGACAATGTATTATTTCTACTTAGTCAGAACATTTTGTTGAATATACATGTTTATTTCTTCCGTTTAAACCTCTTGTTTTGATAACCCTCGTATACCAACATTTCCTGCAACCCGGTATATCCCACATTACGAATTCCTTGCAATTAAAGCCTGTATTGGAGTTCGCCGCCTTCCCAGTCAAGAAGATCTGACCCCTGGAATACCGTGTCTTCACTGCAGCTGCCCGAGGTGTCACGTGGAGTAAACCACTCGAATAAATCTGGCGCCCGAGATCCCCTTTCCCCTTGATTAACCGCCTCCCCCACAAAAGTGCGTCACAGTTACCAAAGGCATACCCTAATGTGGGAATTTTCGGAGAAATTTAAAATTTTATTATTTTTTTTGAGTGAATTGAATTGAATTTTGTGAATTGCGGTGAAATGCGGACCTTAAAAATAATTTCCAGGATTTTCTCATGGCCATGAAATTTTTTTCCCTGAATTTCTATGCCTAGTAGTTTCCAAGATATGGCCGGTGACCACCCTTAATGAAACAGCCTGTATATTTGAAAAGAGAAAAAGATGCTCTTTTCAATAAAGTGACACCCCACTATGAATTCCATATAAAAAAATAAAAATGTATGTCATAACCTAAAAATAAAAAAACATTATCAAAATCTGTTAACGCCATTGCATTCTCCTCAAAAAAGTGCCTTAAGAATGTGCAAACGCCATTTCTCTAAATTCACAAACAACCGAAATATAGACAAATCGAAATCTCAAGAAATCGAATTTTCGTCCATAACTCGAAAACAAACGACGATCGCTAAATTTTGACTTCGCCATCAAGGGTTTGTCAAAAAAAGAGCTAGACGATGCGCGGTCAGATTTTCAATATCTCTTATGGTTTAAAAGTTACCCTATGAAAACATCGAATTTTGCCCACCCTGTACACAACAGTTTATTTTAGTTCATATTAATGCAAGTATTAGATCATACTAATACTATAATTACAAATTAATTCTTATACAAATGTTGTTATTTATATTGTTACCATGGAAAACCTACAATTAATTTTAGCGAAATTTTATCGCTGGAAAACCATGTAGGTTGGTCAAATACTGCACTATGATTGGTCGAAATTTCTATGAATAAAATTATCAACTCAAAATAGTAGATAAAGTAGCACTTTATCCGCATGGGTAGATAAAAAAATTAGATTTTTTCGAAATGAATGAATTAAAACGTATTACTGTTGATTTTGACACCACAGTGACAACTTAATATTCACTGACATTTTAAATTGTTATTGATAATAATTTAATTTGTAAGTAGTTTTTCTTTAAATTTGGTTTTTCTTTAACATTTGCTATAGAAAAAATTTTTGTATTGACGATAACATTTCATTATCTTCTCGAGCTTATTAGCGACACGGCCGACGCCTTGTTATCGTCTTGTATAATAAATAACTATTTTTCGGACGTGCAACCAGCAAAAGTCCGAAAAATTTTTTTTTCGTCCGTGTAACATACATTATTTTTCATTCGATTGCAAGAAATTAAAAGAATAGGGACGTTGCATTTTTTTAAATCCCGTTTTTTTCTGTTAGAAATGTAAAACGACTATATTAATAATACTCTACAGCAAAAATAATTTTTTTTACTCAATATTTGTACATAAAAAAACAATTATAAATTGACCGTATTTCAAATATATTATTGCCGCCCGAAATCGCTTTGAGATCGGAGAATCCTATGTGACGTCACGAATCTAGTTGACATTGCCATTTTTTACGCGTTTTACGTTTTTCGAAATAAGTCAAAATGCGGCGTGCTGCACTGTGGAACTAGATTCGTGACGCCAGCAGTCTTTTGGGCCGATTCGGGTGTTTCCGGGCAATGCGTGGAAATTTCAAATTTTACAATACTTTTTATTTATTTACTTGGAAAGTACGGAGCAAAAATTATTTTCAAAAATATTGATAGGGATAATTTGGTATCAGCTTTTCAAAAAAAAAAAATTTTGAAAATCAAGCAAAGTCCCTATTGGAAGAATTGAATTAATTTTAAGACAGTGAATAAATTTATCGGGTGCCATGATTTGTAGCTGTCATGGAGACGAATCAACAAATTTCAATTTATTGAAATTTAATCAGTTTTCGAATGGTTAAAAGTTAAAATGATAAATAACAGAAAGGATAAAGCAAAACCTGGCATATTGAAACTGCTTTCCACAGAAATGGAGGTAGTAGAAAGGGCAAGAGAGACGACCGACCGGGTAGATTTTATGTCCACCATTTTTACTATTAGAAGTGGCGCGAAATTTAAATGAAGGATCTCGATATACAAAAATATTAGTCGAGTTCACAAATTGTGCTGCCATCTAGAGATTGAATTAGCAACTAAACCGAAAATAGGAAACTATAAGTAAACTCTAATCCTATACCACTAGAGTAGGATTTCGAATAATCTTATAATATCGTGGTTTAAGTCCATATTGGCCAATTACTGTGTACTGGCCAATTACTGTAGCATTTACCCTATAACACACCAACTTGAAACCAAAGCAAGGACGCTAGGTTACAGTCACGTGGGCTCTAAGAGTAAAAATGGCGTGATCTTCTATCTGCTTTCCACTACCAATCAGTAAAGCTGTGCCGTCGTTTGTAGCCAGTATATTTATTATATGTATATGCTGCTTCCTTATGCATCCGTAAATACGGATCCGTATCAACCACGTGATCAACATAAGCCAATAGACAAGAACTGCTATGCATACGGACGAACTCAAGATCAATACGAATGATTTAAGTTTAACTTTGGTCCGTAAAACGTTGAAGAAGACGAGAATTTTGTGTGAATGTGTGACATTTTCAAATAATTAAAATATTTGATTAAATTATTACTAAGCCCATACAAATATCTGCTCTGTTCACTGTTCTGTAAAAATAGGTCTTGTTCAGAATTTTCGACGATTTCAAATTGCTCTAGCAATAAATATTAAAGATATAACCGCTTAATCTTTCTTATAAATAAGCGACATAGAATCCCTTGATACTTATTATTAATATTATTATACACAAAAATGTTAGATTAAAAATCATTAAAGTGTATTCTTCTTCTTCAGCAATTTATATACGGACCACCGATACGGAGCATTCATTGGGACGGGCAAATTTTACGTATACGTAAAATAGCCTACGGACATCCGTAGATACGGACGCATGGGGAAGCAGCCTGAATGAACTATAGGTATATAATTTTAGACAAACTGTTAACTAAGAAAAAATACCTATAGAATTATTATACTAAAATATCTGATAAGCGTAAATTGTGAATAAGAATCAATTAAACATTTTCGATAGCACATCCCAAATATTTATCTTATCATAAATGATTGGCTTAAGATAAATTATTAATAATAATGTAGAACGCAGTGAACACCATAAAAATCATTTGTATTTAGATGTGGCTAATTGGTAGTTACCTACGTGACAATAATAAATTTTATACCTATAAAAGGTAGGTACCTACATATGTATTAAAAATTTATTCTATATCAGGAGTTCCTAATGATACAGTGATTTGCGCCTATGCAACTTACGATTAGCTAAAAAAAAAAGTTAAAAAATTTGCATAAGTATGTACACTGTGTCCCAATTTGCTTGTAATTGCAGTGTATCTCTGTAATTTGTAAAGATAGAACTTTGCGGTTTTCGCGAACCTTTGCCACTTTTTTGTTAAACTTTTAATGCCCCAAACAGAACTATGCTAACTTGTTTTGTTTCTGAGATACAGGGCGAAAACGAAAATTTTCACTTTCCGGGGTGCTGTCATATCTCACACACCGTGAAAGCTAGAAAAAAAGTAAAAACTGTTCTAGATAGATATTTTTGCGTAGAATCCAGTGGCGTACTAGAAAAAATTGTTTTGCACCGTTTAAGAGATATGACCCAAACCAGGTATTTTTTAGTCTCATTAAATTTGTCTATTTCTTCTCATTAAAATCATGTAAACAGTAGGCACTTTAAAATTTAATAAATGCCCTAAAAAAATAAAAAATCCAATTATAAGTCAAAAAAATTTAGTTGGCCATGAAAATCGGGAATAAAGAAATGTTTACAAGCAACAAAAAAAAAATAGAAAAAATAGTATATTAAGTACACTTGTTTTATAAGACATTATGGTGGCACTCGTTCCTTTGAAGCACTCCTCGCTTCGCTCGTCGTAGTTCAAACAACTTGTGCCACAATATAGCGTCTTATAAAACTCGTATAATAATATACTATTTTCTATTTTGCGTCTCTAACAGAGTCATTATGAAACTCAAACGGGTTTCATAATAGCTTCATGAACTCCGGCTTTTTATTTTTTCATAGTGGTAACATTGCTTGCTATTAATTTCCAATGGGTGCGTCCAGCTGACACAGCTGCTGGAACTCAGCGTTCTAATTGCTGGGTGCGCTGGAATGCATCACAATACAGTTCTCTGAACTGTTTAAAATCAGCTGTTAAATTATTATTATTCATTTTAGTATGAATAACGTACAGAATAATGTTTGATAATTGATAATTGGCAGTGGTTAAGGTTTTGATGTTTGGCGGTTTAAGCAAAAACTCAAAAATAACCCCCTTCACGCTAAACAACGCGCTGCATCAAAACAGCAGAATTTATTTTTGCTGAGAGAATTCAGCAGCTGCTGGAAAACAGCGCGACTCAGCATGCGCGTACAGCGTACCGCTGTTAAGTCAGCAGCCCAGCAGCTGTGTCAGCTGTACGCACCCATTGACATGTGGGTAACGCAGCGTCAAAAGACAAAACCAACCTCACAAAATTGTAGAAAAGAAACTAGGGAAATGTTGAACATTGTTTTATTATTTTTTCGAAAGTAAATTATTTATTGCTAAGTAGGCTCTTTTTCTTAGTTCAGGTGGTGTATTATTTATACTTGCTTGTTTACACATTTCAGTAGAATGCCAAAAAAGCTCGTTGCTGGTTGTGAAGTAAAATTGACAACTAATTTCAAATTAACCTTGTTTTATTGTTTGGTTAGGTCTGGTTAGTGTTACCAACCATTGTCAAATCATTCCAAATATTCCTAGGTTTATATTTTGCACATATTCTTAAATTTAAAGTATAAATAGATGCAAAATAGAAAAAATAGTATATTACACTTGTTTTATAAGACATTATTGTGGCACTCGTTCCTTTGAAACAACTTGTGCCGCAATATAGCGTCTTATAAAACTCGTATAATAATATACAGCGTGATCAGCAATGACTGAATCTGTTGGTATTAAAACAGTTGCGAAATTAGGAATTTTTTTTGTGGTATGATTTGCAAACCTGATTGTCACAATTAAAAATGTCTGTTTAGAAAATCTAAGGTTATATTATGGTGAAGTATTGTTATGTTGGGATTGTCAAGATTGTCAAAAGTTGACAGTAAGATTTGCGCGCCAGCGCCATTACGGTTGTTTGCGTCAATAGTACCAATTCCACTAGTAATTTTTTCAATACCAACAGATTCAGTCATTCTTGATCACGCTGTACTATCACTAAATACAGTCGGATCAGGCCTACAAAATCAAAAATGGGCGTATACAGAGCAGCAGTTTTACTGGTACATTCAAAAGTAAAATGATGTGCCGGTAAATTTGAATGACAGTGAAATGAAATGACAACTGTCAAGCATTTTTGCCTAGGGGATTAAAACAACGTATAGTAATGAAGAAATGCTTATTCTATTTAAATATTTTCCTGTAGCTGTCGCAGCTAATTCAGTGGCTTTTTGTAACGGGCATGTCCATTCCATTCACCAGCCTGTTTTTGTCTATCAAAAAAGTCGATAACATTCCTTGCTTCGGAATGAATAATTTTTCGTGCTTTGGATTTACCGACTGTCTTCAAAAGTAAGCATAATGGAACATTTGTTTAGTTTTCAATGGTTTAAAATAACTTACCAGGACCGAAAATGCTCGTATTTGGACACAAACGAAATATCGCAAACAGGAACAAGTAACAACAACAGCAATAGAACCAAAAATCCGCCCATAAAACGCAAATTACTTATTTAGCTAATTTAATAAATATTTGAGTATAATTTCTGACAGTTTTGACTTTTTGAAACGAATGTACGGAGTACTAGACATGGTCTTCAATTGGTCGGAACCAAGGACGTATAAAAATAGAGGACAGAAAGCTCCCATGGTGGGGGTAAGAATTCGTGGGTCAGAAAATGTTGCACGTTCAAAGGGACTTCTGCGCATGCGTCAACAGCCATTAAAGCGCGTGCTTCAAATCTGCATATTTGTCAGTGTTTGTTTTGGTTTGTGAGTACACGAATTTTGAGAAATTGGGCCGTCTGTGCTGTTTGTGTGGATAAAAAACTGCTGAATGACGCGAGAATTGCTGTCACTGTCACTGCAACTGGCAACGGATTTGAGCCTACACCCATCCGGGAGCTTTCTCTCCTCTATTTTTATACCTTCTTGGTCGGAACTTTTCCCGCCTAGAAATATTAAAAGTAAAGTCCCTAGAATAGAAAGTCTGGACATTTACCGGAAGTGGGCGACAAATGGCTGCCGCCATTAGCCGCTATATGTTCTAATGTTAAACTCTTCTATTCTCAAATTCTTGCAAATAAATTACTTTTTCGTGTACAATATTTTCGAGTGTCCAAAAGTGGTGAAACGTGAGTAAACTTCGTATAATAAATATACTTTCAACTTGGAATGTGTGTAATAATGCGAATAAATTGGTTATGGTCGAGTCGATAATACAGGAGTGCATGACAAGATGAACGAGTAGGTTGCTAACTGACCGACTTATAAAATTGGGTTTTTATACTCAAGTGGTTAATTACTTGTAAGTGGCAAAGTACTTAGTAAGTGAAATAGTAAGTCTCTTATAAAATCGCACTGATTAATCACATTACTCCGTCAAATTTTTATCAAATTAAATTGGCATTTTCAAACTACGCGCCAAAGCAGGTTATTGCCTACTGGATCCGCCATTTGTCGGCCACTTCCCCCTTGCACCAATCACGAAATTGACAGAAATGGCCAGACTTTCTATTCTAAGGACTTTAGGCAAAACTACGATAAATGTTTTTTTCTACTCTTACATATGAAAATAGTCATTTTTCCATGACATACTCTACTTGAAACTTCTAAGTTTTTGTCTACTGCGAAAATAGTCATATTCTCTCTAGAGTGAAAATATCAAAATTTCAAATTTATGATTTTCTTCGTGATTTTTTTAACGAAAACACTATATGCACTAAATTTACATAAATTTTCAATATCAATTCCTTCTCTTTTCATGAAATATTTTACATATAAAGCTTAAAATAGTTAAAATAAAAACTAAAATATAATTTTGACGTTTCACTGGAAAACTGTCATCTTAAATAATTTTAAAAATATCTGATGTGCCCAACACATGACTTTCTTATACATTGCCATGATACAGTCTTAATCTTTGGAAAATACTGAACGGGTAGCCAATAATCACATGCAGTCGAAATTCAGTACGTTATTAATATAAAATCACATTCATTTATTATGGTTTTCGTTACCATAGAAACCAGTAAAATCCAAAAAATAAAAAATAATTGTCACACACACACACACACACACACACACACACACACACACACACACACACACACACACACACACACACACACACACACACACACACACACACACACACACACACACACACACACACACACACACACACACACACACACACACACACACACACACACACACACACACACACACACACACACACACACACACACACACACACACACACACACACACACACACACACACACACACACACACACACACACACACACACACACACACACACACACACACACACACACACACACACACACACACACACACACACACACACACACACACACACACACACACACACACACACACACACACACACACACACACACACACACACACACACACACACACACACACACACACACACACACACACACACACACACACACACACACACACACACACACACACACACACACACACACACACACACACACACACACACACACACACACACACACACACACACACACACACACACACACACACACACACACACACACACACACACACACACACACACACACACACACACACACACACACACACACACACACACACACACACACACACACACACACACACACACACACACACACACACACACACACACACACACACACACACACACACACACACACACACACACACACACACACACACACACACACACACACACACACACACACACACACACACACACACACACACACACACACACACACACACACACACACACACACACACACACACACACACACACACACACACACACACACACACACACACACACACACACACACACACACACACACACACACACACACACACACACACACACACACACACACACACACACACACACACACACACACACACACACACACACACACACACACACACACACACACACACACACACACACACACACACACACACACACACACACACACACACACACACACACACACACACACACACACACACACACACACACACACACACACACACACACACACACACACACACACACACACACACACACACACACACACACACACACACACACACACACACACACACACACACACGGCGCTTAAGTAGAACATTACCTGTCGCCGGCAATAAAGTGACACTTAAACATAATCAATACAGCAGGATAATGTCACACTTAAATGACGTTTCAAGAAAAACACGTTTTTTTTTCGTTCGTGAGATTGCCTTACTCGCTGCTACACAGCTCGTGTACAATTCTCACCTCACGAAAAAAATATCTGATGTGCCCAACACATGACTTTCTTATACATTGCCATTACCTATACAGTTTTAATATTTGGAAAATACTGAAGGGGTAGCCAATAATCATATGCAGTCGACATTCAATACGTTATTAATATAAAATCACATTTATTTATTTATTACTAACTGTCCCCCGCGGGCTTCGCCCCACGATAGTTTTCTATTTTGCGCCGTTTTTTCAATAATATTTAATTGTGTTACAATATATCAATATACCCCGGGTGCCCGTTTTCAAACCTGAACATAAGGATTTAACATTATTGTGGTGAATTCTTGCTCGCCAATTCGGCCTAGAGAATTTTTTTTTTCAGTGGAATGAGAAACTTATTGCGCGTCATTTTTTTCAGTGGAATGAGAAACTTATTGCGCGTCAAATGATATAAAAAACTACATTATTTTCATCAATTTTTATTGAAAAATATTAATTTAAAATTTTTTAAAATATAAAAACGTAGCCGTCGATCTTTTCAAATAATATTGCTACAATCGATTTCCTCAACGGTATAGATTTCTGTAATGTAAATAATGCACTTTTGTAAATAAGAGATAGATGGCGCCACTATAGAAATAAATTTTTTTGACGGAATTTCAAAAAAAGTTTCAAACAAAATTTGTTCAAAATTTAATTCTAAATCAATGTTAAAGAATAAAGAAATCTCGTAAATAGTTTATTTTTGAAGATATTCCTAAAAAACCTAAAAATGTCTTCAGGTAAGTACCACTTGTGTTGGGGCTAGATGAAAAAGATTTAATGTGGCTCCCACAATTTTGTTCAAACTCTTAAATATGAAATTTGAATCAAATCCGATAACTCGTTTTTGATTTATCGTGGATACAGACAGACACACAGACAGACATCATGGCGAAAATGGTCAAAATGGATTCAATCCATCAAAATCTCCAAGTCGAAAAAAATCACGATTACTATACTTCCTTATACTTCGTATAAGAAAGTAAAAACGGTATCTTCATGCCTTGTTGTAAAATATACTATTTTTACTTTCTTAGACGAAGTAATAAAATATCTGATGTGTGCAGCACATGACTTTCTTATACCATATGATCAAAAATTATTTAGATAAAGGGTGGCCATGGTGAATAGATAATAAATTTAAAAAAAATAGAAAATAAACCCGTATTTTAATAACTACGTTTTATTTGACAAGCTGATTAGCTTACAATCCTATATAATTTTAACCACTGACGATGAATCAAACATGCAAGGTAAATTCAGAATTCCAAAGCCACCCTTTATCAAAATAATTTTTGATCATATGGTACATTGCCATGATACAGTTTTAATATTTGGAGAATACTGAAGGGGTAGTAAATAATCACATGTTGTCGACATTCAACACGTTATTAATATAAAATCACATTTATTTATTACTAGCTGTCCCCCGCGGGCTTCGCCCCACGATAGTTTTCTGTCTTGCTCCGTTTTTTCAATAATAATTAATTGTATTACAATATATCAATATTACTCAAAAAACACGCCACCACGATGCTGCCATTGCCGTCGATTTTTTCAATAATAATTATAGGTACAGTTAATTACACAGAAATCGACTACACCTAATATTTCCCTGATTCCCTGTGTTACAATGTCTTTGTTTGATTGACGTTTACTGTCAAATTGACAAATTAAGTACTTATTTGCATCCTTCGCCAATGCCGTCGATTTTTTCAATAATAATTATAGGTACAGTTAATTACACAGAAATCGACTACACCTAATATTTCCCTGATTCCCTGTGTTACAATGTCTTTGTTTGATTGACGTTTACTGTCAAATTGACAAATTAAGTACTTATTTGCATCCTTCGCCAAAATCAAAATGCCAAAACTTACTGAACGACTCATGATAAAAAATAACCTAATTTCTGTGAAATTAATTGTACTTACATATTACAATATGACACAAAAAACACAACTCAACGACCACGTAAAAACCGGTGGTAGTTTCGCCACCACAATGCTGCCGTAGCCGTCGATCTTTTCAAATAATACTGCTACAATCGATTTCCTCAACGGTATAGATTTCTGTAATTTATAAAATGTATTTTTGTTAATGAGATAGATGAAAAATAATTTAAAAAATTTTGACGGAATTTCAAAAAAAAGTTCAAACAAAATTTGTTCAAAATTTAATTCTAAATCAATGTCTAAGAATAAAAAAATGTCGTAAATTGTTTATTTTTCAAGATATTCCTAAAAAACCTAAAAATGTCTTCAGGTAAGTACCACTTGTGGTGGCGCTAGAGGAAAAAGATTTAATGTGGCACCCACAATTTTGTTCAAACTCTTAAATATAAAATTTCAATCAAATCCGGTAACTCGTTTTTGAGTTATCGGGGATACAGACAGACAGACATTATTTTCAAGGATTTTTATTGAAAACTATTAATTTAAAGTTATATTATTAAATATGAGTTTGGCCATGGTTTTTGTTATTTGTTGACATCCAATTTTTACTTTCTTATACGAAGTAACGTGTGATTCTTTAAATTTCCATTCTAGGTAAGCCTTGGAATTTGAACGTACGCGCAGAATTGAATTATGTGTTGCTGTCAGTGTCAAACAACAACCAGAAAACCTAACCTTTTTTGATATTTAAAGAAATGAGGTGTAATCAAAGACATGAATTTTTTTTCCACCGTCAACTCAGAACGGAAATTTAAAGAATCACACGATATAAGGAAGTACATATAGTAATCGTGATTTTTTTCGACTTCGAGATTTTGATGGATTTACACGTTTTGAGGGCCCCTGAATCCATTTTGACCATTTTCGCCATGATGTCTGTCTGTCTGTGTGTGTGTCTGTCTGTATCCACCATAACTCAAAAACGACTTATCGGATTTGATTCTAATTTCATATTTAAGAGTTTGAACAAATTTGTGGGTGCCACATTAAATGTTTTTCATCTAGCACCAACACAAGTGACACTTACCTGAAGACATTTTTAGGTTTTTTAGGAATATCTTGAAAAATAAACAATTTATGAGATTTTTTTATTCTTTAACATTGATTTAGGATTAAATTTTGAACAAATTTTGTTTGAACTTTTTTTTGAAATTCCGTCAAAATTTTTTCAAGAAAACGCGATATTCTTTAGATTTAGGATTAAATTTTGAACAAATTTTGTTTGAACTTTTTTTTGAAATTCCGTCAAAATTTTTTCAAGAAAACGCGATATTCTTTAAACACTTCATATTTCTCATAGCGCGCGTTGATCCTTGAGTCCGATAGTCTTGGTAGACTAGTCTTCCATAGAGGCTTGACTGCCGGAAGGTCCCGGGTTCGAATCCCAGAAGGACCATTTTTTTTTGTGTTTTACTGGTTTTTATGGTACCGATAACAAATAATAATGAATAAATAAATATGATTTTATACCGGGATATTTTTTTAAGAGAGTAATATAGGTCAAAAATCTAAAACAAAAAATTTATTTGTATCGTAAAATTCGGTTATAACGAGTGGGACAAGGACAGATTTATACGTATTGCAATAAGCGCGACAGAGACTTCCGAAAACTTTGCAAATTGCTGGAAATGCTCTAAATTTAAACACGATTTTTACAAGAAATTTAACTTAATTTCTTTAGGAAAAGTAATTGTGTGGTACTATCCATATAAGAAAGTCATAATTTTACGACTATCATGAGTGTGATGCAAAACAAATTGTTTAAAAGTGCAAATTGTGTTACATCAGTGACTAAATATCTGTCTTTTCTTGATTGCAGTCAATTAATTGAACTAACAATGGACGAAACCGTGTGGGCTCGTGACCATATTGAGGGTTACATTTTGGGCCGCATTACAGAGTTGTTGGATGATGAAGCCGAAGTATTACCCTTGGATCCCAAATTCCCAAGAAGAGTACTCCCATTCACTGATATTTATAGAGCTAATGTGGAAAAAGACAAAAACTACGAAGACAACTGTAAGTGGTACACTCACTCAGATTCCAACATATTTTCTTTATTAATTATTATAGGTGAAATGATGTTTCTAAACGAGGGTTCCTTGTTACACAACATCCGTGCAAGATATTACAAAAACAAAATTTATGTATGTATGATTTTAATGGTGACAATTTCGTGACAGGATTGGAAATAATTATTGTTCTATTTCAGTCCTATGTAGCCAATATCCTCATAGCCGTAAACCCGTACAAAGACATTCCAGAGATGTACTCTTCGGCAACCATAAAAAGTTACCAGGGCAAATCCTTGGGAGAGCAACCACCTCATGTTTTCGCCATTGCCGACAAAGCTTTTCGAGACATGCGGGTTTTCAAACAATCCCAATCAATTATCGTATCCGGTGAGTCTGGAGCTGGTAAAACAGAGTCCACGAAACACTTGCTAAAGTACTTGTGTGATTGTTGGGGAGCTCAAGCCGGTCCCATTGAACAAAAAATCCTGGATGCTAATCCGGTGTTGGAAGCTTTTGGGAATGCTAAAACTACGAGAAATAATAACAGTTCGCGGTTTGGAAAATTTATTGAAGTGCATTTTGATAAGAATTTCCACGTTGCTGGTGGGCATATATCGCATTATTTGTTGGAAAAGTCCAGGATTTGTTCTCCACATGGGGACGAAAGGAGTTATCATATTTTTTATATGCTTATGGCTGGAGCTCCCGATAGCCTTAGACAGAAATTGAGCCTTACACAACCAGATAATTTTAATGTAAGTACAAATAGGATTTTTGTCCAAAACATAATACTACTAGAAATCTTGAAGTACAACTTGTAGACTAACGATGCCAATATCCATGTTGTTTTTTTCCAAAAAAAATCATTTAATGCTGTACAAAAAATTATAAATTACTATTACAGTTTATAAACTGATGGAACAGTTAGTACCTAAACAATTTAATTGATCAATTATTTGCAATTATTCGCTAAATTTTCTTAACACCAAATTCATAACCATACTTTATACATTTTTAAATAAAAATTCGTCAATCATTTTGTCAGGATTCTATTTTATATTTAGTGTGTCGTGAAATTAAAAGAATTAAACACAATTTTTGTATATTGCTAAATTATTCTGCATTAATTTATTTTTCTATTTTGCGTCTCTAACAGAGTCATTATGAAACTCAAACGGGTTTCATAATAGCTTCATTGTGAACTCCGGCTTTTTATTTTTTCATAGTGGTAACATTTACAATGACAGCTGACACCCTAACCTAACCTCTTGAATGTTTTGTGGCTGACACAGCTGCTGGGCTGCTGACTTAACAGCGGTACGCTGTACGCGCATGCTGAGTTGCGCTGTTTTCCAGCAGCTGCTGAATTCTATCAGCGAAAATAAATTCTGCTGTTTTGATGCAGCGCGTTGTTTAGCGTGAAGGGGGTTATTTTTGAGTTTTTGCTTAAACCGCCAAACATCGAAACCTTAACCACTGCCAATTATCAATTATCAAACATTATTCTGTACGTTATTCATACTAAAATGAATAATAATAATTTAACAGCTGATTTTAAACAGTTCAGAGAACTGTATTGTGCTATATTCCAGCGCACCCAGCAATTAGAACGCTGAGTTCCAGCAGCTGTGTCAGCTGGACGCACCCAATGACATGTGGGTAACGCAGCGTAAAAAGCCAAAGCCAACCTCACAAAATTGTAGAAAAGAAACTAGTGAAATTTTGAACATTTTTTTATTATTTTTTCGAAAGTAAATCATTTATAGGTAATTAGACTGTTTTTCTTAGTTCAGGTGGTGTATTAGTTATACTTGCTTGTTTACACATTTCAATAGAATGCCAAAAAAGCTTGTTGCTAGTTGTGAAGTAAAATTGAATACTAATTTAAAATTAACCTTGTTTTATTGTTTGGTTATGTTTGGTTAGTGCTACCAACCATTGTCAAACCATTCCAAATATTCCTAGGTTTATATTTTGCACATATTCTTAAATTTAAAATATAAATAGATGCAAAATAGAAAAAATAGTATATTACACTTGTTTTATAAGACATTATTGTGGCACTCGTTCCTTTGAAGCACTCCTCGCTTCCCTCGTCGTACTTCAAACAACTTGTGCCACAATATAGCGTCTTATAAAACTCGTATAATAATATACTATTGTCGCACTTATTGCAATACACATAAATCTGTCCTTGTCCCACTCATTATAACCGAATTTTACGACAACAATGTGTTTTATTTTAGATTTTTGACCTACTACTCACTTAAAAAAATCTCTCGGTATAAAATCACATTTATTTATTCATTATTATTGTTTTCGGTACCATAGAAACCAGTAAATAACAAAAAAAAAATGGTCCTTCTGGCATTCGAACCCGGGACCTTCCGTTTGGCAGTCAAACCTCTATGGAAGACTAGTCTACCAAGACTATCGGATTCAAGGATCAACGCGCGCTATGAGAAATATGAAATGTTTAATGAATATCACGTTTTTTTGAAAAAATTTTGACGGAATTTCAAAAAAAGTTCAAACAAAATTTGTTCAAAATTCAATTCTAAATCAATGTTAAAGAATAAAAAAATCTTATAAATTGTTTATTTTTCAAGATATTCCTAAAAAACCTAAAAATGTCTTCAGGTAAGTGTCACTTGTTTTGGTGCTAGATGAAAAACATGGAATGTGGCACCCACAATTTTGTTCAAACTCTTAGAGCCGTTTGACACGACACTAATTTTAGTACTAAATTTGATACTAATGATGCGCGCGCATATTTAGTAAACTTGTTACCATAAATTAGAGCATGTTCTATTTTTTTGTATACAATCTGACTAAATGTGCGTAAATTCGGTGCAGGAGTGTACAATGCTGTACGGAAGAAATTGAAATTAGACCTATTGTTTATTATTAATTTTTCAACTAAATCCGCGCGCGCATCACTTGTAAGAAATTTAGTACTAAAATTAGCCTCGTGTCAAACGGCTGTTACATATGAACATTTGAATCAAATCCGATAATTCGTTTTTGAGTTATGGTGGATATAGACAGATACACACACACACACAATTGACAGACATCATGGCGAAAATGGTCAAAATGGATTCAAGGGCCCTCAAAACGTGTAAATCCATCAAAATCTCGAAGTCGAAAAAAATCAGGATTACTATACTTACTTTCTTATTACTTCGTATAAGAAAGTAAAAATGCGGAATTTGGGAATTGAAATTCCGTAGAAGTTATTCAAAACTTTACATTATTTTCAACGATTTTTATTGAAAAATATTAATTTAAAGTTATATTATTAAATATGAGTTGGCATGGTTTTTGTTATTTATTGACATCCAATTTTTACTTTCTTATACGAAGTATGATGTCTGTCTGTGTGTGTGTGTCTGTCTGTCTGTATCCACCATAACTCAAAAACGAGTTATCGGATTTGATTCAAATTTCATATTTAAGAGTTTGAACAAAATTGTGGGTGCCACATTCAATGTTTTTCATCTAGCACCAAAACAAGTGACACTTACCTGAAGACATATTTAGGTTTTTTAGGAATATCTTGAAAAATAAACAATTTATGCGATTTTTATTTCTTTAACATTGATTAGAATTGAATTTTGAACAAATTTTGTTTGAACTTTTTTTTGAAATTCCGTCAAAAAAATTTCTTAAAACACTTATGAGTCAGACAAAAGCAGCCGTAGCACATAAAGCAACTTAAGCTCCGAATAAAATATGCTATTTTTTCTTCAAACGCAAACAATTCATTAAATTGTAAAATTATTAATTGAAATGTTATTAAATAAATTTTGACAATTAATTTGACTTATGACCAGCGGCAGATAAAGTAGAACTTTTCCTGTCGCCGGCAATAAAGTGACTCTTAAACATAATCAGTACAGCAGGATAATGTCACACTTAAATGACGTTTGAAGAAAAACTAAATTAAAGGTAGGAAACTTGAAGTTTCGCCACCTTTTTGAACTGGAAAGTTTACGTACAGATGGCACCACTATAAACTAGTTTTATTTTCATTTTAAGGTTAGATAGTGTTTCAAAATAAACCTGCCAGAATAAAGTAATAAATCGTTTTTACTAAAATGTAATGTTTGATTAATCATTAGTTAGTGCAATAAGTTCTATTAAGTGCATTTTTAGAGAATAAAAGTTGATAAAAGTGCTTAATTTACACATCCAAACATTGGATGTTTCAAGTTTTCAAACTGCTGGAACTTTGGAAATATTGGAGACTGCCGCGCCGCTTATTTTTAGCATTTTCGTGATCAGGAGATTCTTTCTAATTAACAAGGTAATTTCATAATTTTAATTTTCTCAAAATCACTCCGGTACACATTCGCCAAATTTTCCTTATTTAATTTTAATAATAACGCTCAAATAAACTAAATTTCTTGCATAATTATTTAGATTAACATATAAAATTATGCAGAAACGTATATGTAGTAAGTAGTCAAATAATTTACCAGAATGCTTGTGTAAAGTTAGCTCCACCTAAGTAACGTTATACAGAGGAAATGTTGATATAGGTATTGACAAATTATTTATTGAACGAGCTTTGTTTTTTTGACGCAGCGACAAAAAAGAATGATATCCCCCCCAAAAAGACATCAGAAATGTTAAATTGGCCACCCCCGTCCCCCGCCCCTTCCGTGTTATTCTGCGTTGTGACAAAAAAAATGATATCCCAATAATCGTTGAGGATGATTATTGACCACCCTGCAAGTAGACTGTGTTGAACATACACAAATTAATACTTACCCATAACCCAGGGGGGCGGTCTTTTTGGATTATTGATTTCCACAATTTTTGAAATTCATAAGTAGTCTATGAACCGAGCTATGAACAAAAACAATTAGATAACATTTAACAGAAAATGTAATTCAATCAACGTTTTGAAGGCAATATATCTACAAAATATTTTCAATATGCCCCCCATTCTGCTGCAGACATTTAATTGTGCGTCTGTGTACAACAGCACCGGTAGCTCTTCTTATTTCATTTGGATCTTTTTGTTAGCTATCAAACAACAGAACTGGCACTGATTTTGACATTTATTTTATTGTTGTTGATAGCAACATCGATTGTTTTTGTTTACAGCCTACTTATGAATTTCAAAAATTGTGGAAATCAATAAATACCTACCTTTTTACACAAAAAATACAAATAATTCCAAAACGATACGAGTTAGGTATAGAACATGTTAGTATAACTCCCCTTAAAATTCGATTTTACATCCAATGGTGACTTAAGAATAGGTAGGTGCTAAAGTTCTAGATATATAAAGTACCGCAACCTATGAGGCTATGAGTTAGACAGAGAAAGCATTCTTTTCCCGAAAATGGCGGATTTCACCGTCAAATTAGTGTCGATCCCATTGTCATTTACGTCAGTCTATCAAACGGTCGTCAACGGAGTGAAACTTTCGTTTTTCATTGACTTTTTGTTATGGCAACGAGTGGGTCTGTTTTGACTGTTCTAGACATTAAAAACAAAGTTTTTCTTAAAAGTCATGTTTGAGGTTAACATTGAATTTGGCGAGTTTGCAAGATTTTTGAATTTGCCGCCTTTTTCCCGAAAATGGCGGACGGTTTGCGGTACTTTATATATCTAGAACTTTAGTAGGTGCCATTTGAAAAAATTGAGTTTTCAACATTTTGAGATTCTCAAGTTCAAAAAATCGTAGCAATCGCAGGAAACCTCGCTCGGACATGGGTTACTGCTAGAAAGATTCCTCGAAATTTAGAGAATCGATTAAAAAAAAATCATTAACTTATCTTTCACGGTTCATGAGATATGAATTTTTTAATTAACCCTTGTTTTTGAAAAATTTAAGAGAAAAATTGACATATGTCATTGATTATGACAGATAAGTAATGACAACCTTGGTTCATTGTACTCAAAATGAAGTGCCGAATCCAAATATGAAATAAAAATTCGGGATTGCCATTAAAAAAAAACAAAAATGGCGTCTGATTTCGAAAGTGCCGCCATCTTGGAAATATTTCACTTTGACTCGTAATTGTCTATTATGCCTAGGTTCCAAATTTCAGATCTCTAGCTCAACTAGAAGTTGAAAATTTTCTAATGGGCTCTTTAAAAATATCACCCTGTATAGGGTGTTCCATTTAAAAAAACGAAGTTAGGGTCTACTTTCGGTATAACCGGAAGTTGCAAAAAATTGAAAATATTTTAAATAAAGAGATCATATTCGCGAATCCAAGACCCTAGAGATGGCGACACTGTCTATTCAAAACCAGGTTCTTCTGTAGGGTCCGACCTGCAGGTTTTCCATTTAAATTATCCCATGGGGCGATTCGCCTTAACTTTGAATTTGAAATATTTAATATAATATGTATTTTGCTTTAAGAGCCTGAATAAAATGTTTAAGTATATATGTTATTACCAAACTATTTTATTTCTCCCGCATACACAGAACTTTAAAGAACACACAACGTACTCAAATTTTAAATGTTAAATATTGCTCCAGATATGACTGGGGGCCGTAAGGTTACATCGTACCTGAAATCCCATAAGGTATATTCAGATAGACAAAAGTGGCTGTATACAAATATGTTTTTGATTTTTTGAAATCGGCATGTAAGGGGAATTTTTGCAAACTTTCGTCGGTGTCTTTTCCGTCGCAAAAGGGTGTATGGCAATATTGTTTTTTTTTTAATTTTAATCATTTTACGCAATTTATACCATGTGATCAAAAATTATTTAGATAAAGGGTGGCCATGGTGAATAGATAATAATTAAAAAAAAAAAAAGAAAATAAACCCGTAGTTTAATAACAAGTTTTATTTGACAAACTGAATAGCTTACAAACCTATATAATTTCAACTACTGACGATGAATCAAACATGCAAGGTAAATTCAGAATTCCAAAGCCACCCTTTATCTAAATAATTTTTGATCATATGGTATATTGTAAATTAACGATTCGGGACGCTTAGACTGATTTGGAAAATATCCGAGACGCGGCGCCAGCGTAGCTTTCACTCGCGAATACTATGTATTTGAGCTATAAACCAATTTTCTTGCTCGCCAATTCGGCCTAGAGAAAATATTTTTTTATCAGTGGAATGAGAAACTTATTGCGCGTCGAATGATATCAAAAACTACATTATTTTCATCGATTTTTATTGAAAAATATTAATTTAAAATTTTTTAAAACATAAAAACGTAGCCGTCGATCTTTTCAAATAATATTGCTACAATCGATTTCTTCAACGGTATAGATTTCTATAATGTAAATAATGCACTTTTGTAAATCAGAGATATACAGGCTGTTTCATTAAGGGTGGCCACCGGCCATATCTCGGAAACTACTGGACATAGAAATCCAGGGAAAAAAATTTCATAACCAAAGTGGCCATGAGAAAAACCTGGAAATTATTTTTAAGTTTCGCATTTCGGCGCAAGGGGGCGCAACTGATAAGTAAATATTACAGTGGCTTTATAGAGACAGTGTGGCCATACGAGTACGGCCGCCATGTTTCTTCCAAATCAGTATTGCGCGATATATGAAATATAGACAAATTAATTCCTTTAAATTATTATTTGTAATTCTTTTCTTACTAACGGGTGTCCAATAAGTCTTTCAGTCAGGGCGGCTGTGGAGTATTTTGCTTTTCATTAATAAACACAAAACTTAAAATATAATTTTCATGTAACCATCATAAAACATCAAATGTGTCATCATGTATGATGGTTACATGAAATAGTATATTATTATACGAGTTTTATAAGACACTATATTGTGGCACAAGTTGTTTGAAGTACGACGAGCGAAGCGAGGAGTGCTTCAAAGGAACGAGTGCCACAATAGTGTCTTATAAAACAAGAGTAATATACTATTTTTTCTATTTTGCATCTATTTATACTTTAAATTTAAGAATATGTGCAAAATATAAACCTAGGAATATTTGGAATGATTTCACAATGGTTGGTAACACTAACCAAACATAACCAAACAGTAAAACAAGGTTAATTTGAAATTAGTTGTCAATTTTACTTCACAACCAGCAACAAGCTTTTTTGGCATTCTATTGAAATGTGTAAACAAGCAAGTATAAGTAATACACCACCTGAACTAAAAAAAACAGCCCAATTAACTATAAATGATTTACTTTCGAAGAAATAATAACAAAATGTTCAAAATTTCACTAGTTTCTTTTCTACAATTTTGTGAGGTTGGCTTTGGCTTTTGACGCTGCGTTACCCACATGTCACTGGAAATTAATGTCAAGCAATGTTACCAATATGAAAAAATAAAAAGCCGGAGTTCATAATGGAGCTATTATGAAACCTGTTTGAGTTTCATAATGACTCTGTTAGAGACGCAAAATAGAAAAATTATATTTTAACTTTTGTGTTTATTAATGAAAAGCAAAATACTCCACAGCCGCCCTGACTGAAAGACTTATTGAACAACCGTTACTTTAAAACTGAAAATATGTAGCAATTGTTTATTTCAAGGTGCAAATAAATGATTTTAAAAACCGCAAATAAATCCAAAGAATTATTATCATTGAGAACTAGGCAAACATATTCCAAATGTTTATTAAACAACAATTATTAAACATTTACAGATTAAAATGTACATACATATTTTACAACCAGATTGTTTAGAATTCTACCGATTCTATTGCTAGGAAAAAAATTGACAAAAAATACAAAAACATCATAAATTATAAATTCGAACTCATAACAGATTTACTTGAATGAATTTTTTTAATTTCACGAATTTTTTTCCTTCCTGCAATTTTCAGTCTAAATATTATAAATCTCTTTATAATCTCCAAAGTCAAATTATGGCAATTTAATACATGTGTTACAGGAATATCAATCATTTTCTCAATAAAAAAATCTTTTAAATTTATATTTTGATCACAAACAATTTTATAGAATTGCCTAAATATTTCTTCTAATTGAATAAAAAATTCAAAAGTATTACTATTACAATAGAACAGTGTATTTTTTCTGTAACTTTTAATTCTTACTAACTGACTATATGGTAAGTTAACATACGTTTTTGAACCTACAGAACCTATGCATTTACTACAAGTTTTACAATTTCTTTGAATACTAGAAATTAAATAACCACTTATGCTATATAAAGAATTTAGTTCAGAGTTATTTAATTTAACACGTTCTAAAATTAAATTCGGGGGTAATTCTATTGGAGAATAATTTGGAGTTGTTCCAGAACCTACGATATTTAAAAAATCTGATAAAAATTCTCGGTCATCTTTATCATAACTACTGTTTGACACATCCTTTAAATACTGTGACACAGTAATGAGTTTTAAATTATTTTTAAATTGTACAGCTTTTAGAATTAATTGTTTAACTCGCACAGTACTAAATAAATTTTCTAAACAGTCCTGAGTAAATCTTGAGGTTAAAACAAATTCGTATTCCTTCTCCAATAAAAACGTTTGTATATCCAATATAGACTGTGTTGAAATAAGTAATCCAGTTTGCGATGGTTTCCAGGCTTTTTGTTTCCCTACTTTTATTGTCTGAAAGATATTCATAACCTCATTCAAAAATGCAATTGCATTCTCATATTCTTCGTTTCGCCTTTCACTAAGAGCAAACACTGGATGTCTTGAAGTCATGAGAGCAAACCATTTTTCCACTACATCTAGGAACCATGCAGTTGTAAGATATTCTGGTTTACTCAACTCGCTACTAAGAAATTTCAATCCACTACTTACATCATGACTTACTACATTCGTGGATTTGGAAACTTTCAGTTTTTGAAAGTGAGTTGGCGCCAAATCTTCCTCTGTTAGTTTAGGCGCAAGTTTAAAGTTTAAATCCTTTTGGTGATTGATTAGTTCGTAAATATGTGCCGCAGTAATAATATTAGTTGGCAACTTATATTTGACCTGTATATCAGGTGAAATTTCTATGGTATTATTTGACATGAGCATGTTTTTAATATTCTTGAACAGGTGAGGTACATCTGCCAAAATATAAATATTTCTATTGGGATCACAGGGGTGTTCTAAGAAATTCCTCGTTTTGGAAAAACGACCAGCTGTGATGTTCCACACTTTCCAGAGGGCTTGATTTGAAGGTCCCATATCCGAAGTTATACTTAAAACTCGTAGACCCAAGGTTTCTGTTTTTTTGATTATTTCAATTAAAATATCTTTATAAACAAAACCGTTTACTGAATCACCTGTAAAGAAATAAGCAACTGTTTGCTTCCACCTAGTACTAATTCCTCCTAACATGATTACTAATGCATGTGTTGCAACTCCAGAATGTCCTGGTAATGTTACATCACCAAGATTTTTCTTTAATGCTGTGTCGTAGGTGTTAGAAGGGTTAATTGCCATTTCATCTAAAGTTATAGCGCAGTCCTTTTCTTGGTTAGACTTGAAATTCTGCACTTTGATTTTTAAAAACTGAAATACTCCCTCTAAAATACCACTATTAAAATGTACACCCTCTAGGCGCCTTCTTAAAGTTCGTAGTGAAGGCAGAGGTATTTTTTGTTTCAAAAGTTCTTCGTAACCACTAGTGCCACACGTAAATTTTAATTTGAGGGCTTTTGTGACAGTGTTATTTGACCAATTTAAATATCTTGTGGATTTTCGTCGTAATGCTGCGATTTGATCATCATCAAAAATTTGTTTCAACAGTCTAGTGTTTTCAACATCGCGAGTTCCTGCAATTGTTGCCAATTTTTTGTTTTTTCTTTTAAGAACCCTCGCCTGATTTTGATATCTTCTTGTTTTTATCAGTAATTTTTTGTATGAGTGTTCATAACGGCCTATCTTGAGCAATAGTTTTCGACGATCTTGTTCAACTAACACTGGTGATATTGATGAAACCTCAGATTCAGTAGATGTTGTTCCTTCCATATTTTCAACAATTGAAGCAGCTGATATATGGGGTTCATCAGTTGACACTGTGTTTATTTCAGGTAATATTCTTCTGGTTGGTTCTTTGCGTTTAGGTTTTGGTTGGGCAAAACAGAAAACTGTGGGCACAGCATTCCATTTCAGCTTTCTTGTTCCATCTTCTCTGGTTTTCTCCCACATTTCAGGTTCAAAGTGCACCTAAGAAATATATTTTTTTAGTACCTACAGCAACAAAAGTATTACACATTGTGTTCTTCAAAAAGCACTCGAGTCTATAACTTCCGGAAGT
>OZ012625.1:40169146-40316417 GCA_963942485.1 Pediacus dermestoides
AGACGTTGTTGTATTGGTCGTCTGTCAGGTTTCTTATTACTATCAAACCATGAAGATTGTTCGTTTGATAAACTTGACAAATATTCGTGATATAAATCTTCAGGTGTTGAATATCTGCCGGCTTAGGCTGCAGTATGAACTGTAGGGTCAGTTATTCCATCAATTAGGCACGACACTGCATTACTTTCCGTAATACTGCACACTTGTAGTAGTTTCATTTTCCCGTGTAATGCTGTGCCCATGTCTCATTCAGTTCTTTGTTTCGATTAACTAATTTTCGCAATGAGATTGCATAATCTCGTTGATCCGGTCCCAGGTGAATTTGTAATTTGGTAAATTGTAGTTCCAGATCTTTGCTAGACCAGTAAGTCTACTTTGCATATGATATATAACGGTTTTTTCATTCCAGGAATTAATTTGGGATAATTGTTCGATTTTCTCGATCCAACATGAGGCTGGCAGATTTGGATCACCTGGATTAAACACTGGAATGCAATCTGGCTTAAAAACAAACTGATTTTCACGTTCATGGTAGGTACTGCATATTTCTTTCTTTTAATAGTAGTTCGACAACTTGCTCGAGCTGCTTAATTCGTACATTTTCTTCGTAATTAGCAGGTGCTATGACAGCATTATAGCTACATGGGGTGAAGATTTATGTGGTGATTGGTTACGCGAGCGCTCACGTTGAGGCTGCTGCTCCATACTTTGTTGCCGTTGACATTGATTTTCTTTGTTTGTGTATAATCGGTACTGGTCGCATTCACCAGTACTTAAACGCTGTCGCACGGGGCTTCGTTGCCGCCGAAAACGTTGGCGAGAATGCGAACGAGGCCGGTGCCTCCTTGTGTTGGACTCTTGATCCATTTCAAGCACTCCCAAAATACGTTGTTTATGCCCTGCAGCCAACGTGGTGCTGGACATAAACCACGTATTTTGGAAGTGCTTGAAATGGATCAAGCGTCCAACAAAAGGACGCATCGGCAGGAATTGTTTTTAAAATGTGTAATGTGTACGGCGGATTTTTGAACACATAAGCTGCACAATCCCACCGCTGCACTATAAGCGATAATATAATAACGTATTTTTATTAATATATTTAGATAAGTACATATAATCTTGTTAAATATAAACTACTCTGAATCTGAAACAATCTGAAAACTATTTCTTACTTGAACTCTCAAGCTTAAGAGTCTATGGACTGCAAATATCTTATATGGGATTTTAACCTATTTTCAAACAAGAATTCCAAGGAAAGTACTAAACATATTTTTTTCATGTTTGCACTGTTTTAAAGAGCGTTTCTTGCCCTAATATGTGCCAGGGCCCTTTTATAAAAAATCGCTTTTGTAACTTGATTTTGATTGAATCAAATATCTATAAAATTTCATTGAGATTAAACGTACTGTATTTAGTGAACTAAAAGTGTTTTTTTAATTTGACATCGATCACTGGGTAGACCTTAGTCACAGTAACATGTGTATACTTTTCTTTTTTTTACTTTTCCAACAGTTTTCCTAGATTTTCATTTTGAAAGTACGTATAAATACTGGTCTGATTCTAAATATTTTATGTTTCCATTTCACTCCCTCACTGACATAGACGTTCGTATTATACGTATTATAGGGTATTTTAGTTTACAAAAGGTTTTATAGCTGGTACCATAAGCAGGTAGTACAATCTCGGAGATTTGAATGCTGAATTACTGACCAGATGTGCTATTATAGAAATCAATGTAAAAAAAACTACCGTAGAATCTTTCTAATCTGACACTGCACGCTTCTCTGGCACGGCCAGTGATCCAGCACCACGGATAGGTGCAAAGGAACAAAAAACAATTGAAAACTATTTTTTTAATCAATAATTTTTTTTATACCAAATATTATAATAGCCTCCAAAGGGCAATATAACATTATAATAACATTATAATGTAGTCTTGTTTTGTATATAGGGTGATCAGTAATTGGAGCACTCCGAATACAGGGCGTTATAGAGCACATTAAAACTAAGGATAATCTGCAAAGAAAAATTAAATCGGATGGTTAGTTTCCGAGTTATAGAGTTTCCCTCATCCAAGTTACAAGCCAATTATTTTAATAACCAAGACAAAAATGAGTGAATAATTCATGCTACTATAATCTGTGGATAAAATGCAATATGATTTGTTCAATTTTTTTCACAAAACCTCTAATACAAAGAAATTGAAAATGTTAAAATTTAATAAAATACCTAAATTTGAGAGAATATTGAAGTTTGGCAACCTCTCAAGCTCCCCTTGGGATAAACTAAAATACCTTCTATTGCCATGAAAATATTAATGAATTTCAATTGTTGTTTCTGCTTTTTAATAAAATTGACAGTACTAAATTAGTTTGACAAGTTCTCGTATCATAAAATATTGAACGTTTTTCTTTTTTTTTCTCATCGAACCTATTCACATGTTCAATGCAGTGTTGCCACTTTTATTTTCACAAAAGTGGTCATATCTTTCTAAATAAAGGACTTACAACACTGCGGTAAAAAAATTCGTCCTTCTTAAAACGTAAAGTTCATCACAGTATGCTCCGAGTGCGGCAATTACTGATCACCCTGTATAACTATAAAAAGGTTGAATAATACACGACATCACAACTTACCTACCCTACTCCCTATAAAACCTATATTCCAGTAATCAGGCACTAGCTGGTGTTTAATACTGCCAGATTAGTAAGATTCTACTAAGCATATTATGAACCACAAAGCAAACAATACTGACTTGTATAATTATTACTTTTATTACCTACATATAGTTCGTTAGAAATTATTTGTGATGTGTAAAGTTTTTTATTATTTATTGCTCCTACTTGGTATCGGTACCACAGAAACCAATAAAAAAACAAAAAAAAGATCTTTCGAAGATTAGAAGTCGGGACTTTCAGATTGGCAATCAAGGCCAAGACCTATACTCCATCTACTTATATCTTCTGATAAACTACACACAATGAGAAATAGGAATATAACTATTCTAGGAATACTAATCTCGCCTTTTTGAGATTTTTTTTACGGAGTTTTAAAAAAATATATGTTCAAAATTTAATTCTAAACCAATGTTAAAGAATAAAAAATCTCGTGAATTGTTTATTTTTCAAGATATTCTAAAAAACCTAAAAATGTCTTAAGGTAAGTACCATTTGCATTGTGTGAATGTTATCATGCGCGCGCCTTCATGGCAAGCTTTTGACTGGCCAACATCGCCCGCTAAATTCAAATAATCTACTTTTCTATTTTATTTTTTTCTGAAAAGTAGTTTCGTCTGCAGAAAAATTATTTAATATTCGTAGTCAAAGAGCTTTTATTCATCAGTATAAAAGATTTCATTTCAATCGGTAATATGTCCGATATTCTATAATAGTTCCCACAATATGTATATTTATTTACAAATTTAATGTTGTTTCCATTTTTTCACAAGTACCTTCCTATTGTTAAAAAATTCGTACGTTTTATTTAATAACATGTTTTTGAAGAAAGCCGTACACACGCCTCTGTGTTCTAAATAAAATAATTGCAACCACTATTAATAAGAGAATACAAAAAAAAGATCTGTGCAAAATTTCAGAAGGCTAATTTTTTTTGTTATTGATTTATAGCAAATTATTTTAAATAATTTATTTTCTTTAATGCATGTCCTGTACATCAAAAAGGAAGCAACATTCGACCATAGTTTATTAGACAAACCACCTTTAATTTTCGCTAAACTATCGACTGGTGAAATCCTAACGATATAAACTGGGAGACCCTGTATATAAGCATTGGCTTTATATTGGTGACAGCTACCGTTTTAAGAAAAAGAAAGCGATTGTATAGAATCCAACCCCAGACCTATAATATGTATAATATAATATATCTAATAATTTCAGACTAAATCAAGCTGCTTCTATTAGCCGGCTCAGGACCTGGGCTTAGGTAAAGATCCACGTCTAACAACGCTCCTACACCATATACTGCCGATTACAGTTTCAGTAATATCATTTAGAAGTGGTCCTTCCAGTTAGTGAGCTTTGAGATAAATCTCAAAGAATTTTTTACAAATTGATGTTTAGTATTACTGTGGTGGCAATCGGAATCGGGATTTTAGTTTTGTCATTATACGTGTAAACATCAGCTAATACTGAAACAGTACGATTAGTGTTACTAGTTTTTCAACACTCGATATAAATCCAGAATTATTTCATTATTGTTCCATTGCACTTTAAATTTAATTTGAACGTTACTTGGACCATTTGAGAATATCTAGCATTAAAAAAAAATTAATAAAATAACATGTCGAGTACTTGTTATCTTTAATGTATTAAAAGCAAAGTAAATGAAACGTCACTTACATAAAACTAAAACTGACTAAACAAACACTAAACGGGTGCTTGCACAATTAAATTTCAGCGAAAGCATCCAAATACTATCAACAAAACGTCACTTCCTTTCCACCTGCACTCAGCAGCAATTGCTCATGACATATTTAACACGTCGTTAGATGAATTATTACTAACTTTAAGTATATCATTCTAAAGCGTAGTTTACACGAGCAAGTAAACTATCGCAAGTTAATGTCTGAGAGCAATTTCCAAATAATTTGCGTAGTGTAAACACTGCCCGAGAGTTCTCTCAGCAAGTCGCAAAACTTGAGGCAAGTGCTTGCGGCAATAATCACTTGCACGTCTAAACAAATTGGAAGAGCGCTCTAGCAAGTTACAATTTTTTTCGATTTTACTGAAAGTTGTGTGCAAGTTGCAGCGACACGCTCGAATATTTTATACATTTTTATCAATTAACAACTTATATTCATTAATATAGCTATTTTATCGCAACCGACGGGCATTATGAATATCTCAGGATGCCCTTTGGTCTTGTTCATGCACCAGCTGTATTTCAACGAAAGATTAATCAACTATTGGGTTCAATGTGGTTCACAACGGCACTACCTTATATGGACGATATTTTAATTCCCGCTGAGACAATTGATAATGGATTTGAAATATTGTCAAAAGTATTAGAGTTATTCCGAAAGTCCGGTTTAACTCTACGACTCGAAAAATGTAATACCATCAATCTATTGAATATTTGGGGCATGAGATTAGCGACGGAAAGATACGGCCGGGAAAACGAAAAATTCAGGCCGTAATGGATTTTCGTGCGCCCAAAAACGTACACCAAGTCCGCCAATTTATCGGATTGTGCAGCTACTTTCGTAAATATGTATATCAAGGGGTTTAGTAATTGACATTATTGACAAAAAAGGATGTTCCATTCGTTTGGGGCGAATCACAACAAAATGCGTTTCAAAAGTTGAAAGATAAGCTAACTCAACGACCAATTTTATCCATTTACGACCCAGAACTACCAACTGAAGTTCATACAGACGCCTCTAAGTGGGGTGTTGGCGGCATTTTGCTACAACGACCAAAAGATGACCCTAAGTCCTTGAAGCCAGTACAATACTTCAGTAGACAGACAAACAAAGAGGAACAACGATTCCATTCCTATGAACTAGAAACATTGGCGGTTGTAAACAGCTTACAAAAATTCAGGGTTTACCTTATTGGTATTAATTTCAAGGTTGTAACGGATTGTAACGCTCTACGTACTACTTTGAGTAAAACAGATCTGCTACCAAGAATAGGCAGGTGGTGGGTTGCAACACAAGAATTTGACTTCTCCATTAAATATAGAGCAGGTGCAAGTATGCCACATGCTGATGCACTGAGCCCCAATCCACTAAAGGACTATACCGAAAAAGCAGTATCTGTGCCAGTTCTCACGGTGAACGTTACAGAAGATGACTGGCTTCTAGCAATGCAACTCAAGGACGAGAGGTGTCGTTATTTACATGAAATTCTATCAGAAGAACCTCAAGATAAAGAACAAATTATTCATAAGGAATACGATTTAAAGAACAACAGAGTTTTTAGAATTACACCAAAGGGCAAAAGATGGGTGGTTCCAAAAATTGCCAGGCGAGAAATTCTTGCATGTTACCAAAAGGGCCATTTTGCTGTGGATAAAACGCTAGAATACATTAGTAAATTTTACTGGTTTCCAAACATGAGGAAATACGTACAGAGATATGTGGCATGTTGCTTACCATGTGGATACAATAAAGAACAAATTGGTAAGAAAACAGGTTATTTACATTCTATTGACAAGGGTCAAGCACCAATGCATACGTTGCATCTGGACCATCTAGGACCCTTCGTGAAGAGTACGAGAAACAATACCTATCTGATAACAGCAATCGACGCTTTCACGAAGTTTCTATTCATGAAGGCAGTTACCAGTACCAAAACAGGACCAGCTATACTTTTCTTCAAAGGTATTATCGAAATGTTCGGAGTACCAGAGCGACTAGTGTGTGACAGAGGTACTGCCTTCATGAGTAAGAAATTCCGGGAGTACGGGCAGAAATGCGGCATGAAGATAATTTTCAATGCTACAGCAACTCCAAGGGCTAATAGTCAAATGGAACGATATAATAGAACCATAAGTGCCATAAGTTGAAGGCTAACGAAGTCTTAGCAAACTTATGGTGTTATTCTGTATCGAAAATGTTAGATAACATTCTGTTAAATCTATGTTATTTGACGTTTTAACAATGTTTTATATTGTTCAAACGTCAAATAACATAAACTTGACAGAATGTTATCTAACATTTTTGATACAGAATAACACCATTAATTAAGTAGCAAAGTGCTAACTGGTTTAAATCTAAGCAACGTGCTATGAATGAGTTATTAGAGCAAAGTGCTCATTTAAATTAAGTCTCACTAGGACCGACTACCAGTATAAGAATAATGTAACTCTACGAGGACGTAGAGTACTGTAGCATGGCCGAACTGTAAGCGCAGTTTTAGTTAAAATTACGCAGCATGATATCATCCTACATAAAACTACGAAGCATGATGTCACCGGTATCACCCTACACAAAGACTGATGTTTCTCTATTGGCCGAGAATAAATGTCAAGGGTACTTGCATCAGCACTCAACGGGGTGGTGAAATTTTAGGAACACAATATGATACGGAGTTACTAGATTTGCTACGATAAAAAGTTAGTTAAGCTTGAGAGTTCAAGTAAGAAGTAGTTTCCAGATTGTTTCAGATTCAGAGTAGTTTATATTTTATAATATTATATGTACTTATCTAAATATATTAACAAAAATACGTTATTATATTATCGCTTATACACCTGTCAAAAAAATAGTCCACTTCTTCCCCTTAATACGAAATATACTACGTTTATAAATCAAATTTAATTATGTCTGGTGTTCTGTTATTAATAATAATCTGTATCTGTTGTATTATTTATTTTTATTAAAAATCTATTAGTACAAGACAATAACGTTTTTATCTTACATCTACATTAAAGTTAATCATATGAATATAAATAAGTTAATCAGTAGTATAAATTTGTCTGGCATACAAAGTAATATATTCCCTTTTTATCTTTTTCTGAAGTCTTATCCACTCCTGGAAAATTTCTTTAGTAACATGCGCACAATCCTGATTTTTATTCTTCCGTCCAAGTTTTTCAAGTAGCAGCGCTTTCAAATTGCTATTTTGGTCAATTTCTATGGCTTTAAACAAATTTTTCTTTTTCGGAAGTGGATTTCGATGTCGAATATATATTTCAATCAATAGGTCACTTAGATATTTTCTTAATTTTGATATCTCGTTGCGAGTCAACTGGTCATAATAACCAAACTTAGGATGTTCTAAAAACTTACATTCCAGTCGTCTGTTAAAACATTTTTTCAAGTTGCTTTTTAATTTAATTTCTACAATTTTTTTTATAACTTTTATATCCTCTTCATCGTAAGGTGTAGGTGTAGGTGTAGGAACAGGATCATAGCGCTGGAACAAATCTTGCCATATGGGTTGACGACATTTCGCCCTTTCGATTAAAGCTGGATCTGGAAACATTTTTTTGATCAAATTAGCTACTAGGTACAGTTAATTTCACAGAAATCGACTACACCTAATATTTCCCTGTGTTACAATGCCTTTGTGTTATTGACGTTTATTGTCAGTTTGACAAATTAAGTACATACAGCGTGATCAAGAATGACTGAATCTGTTGGTATTAAAAAAATAACTAGTGGGATTGGTACTATTGACGCAAACAACCGCAAGGGCGTTGGCGCGCACATCTTAATGTCAACTTTTGACAATCTGAACCAGGAACATATACAGGGTATTACACCAGTGATAATGAGCCTGACGGAATTGAAATTGCAACCCACAATACATTTGCAAAGTTAACGTTGTTATTTTAAATATCATATTGTTTAAAAATGAAATTATGAATCCATGGCTTTGCTTCCAATAATTTTATTTGTCACAACTGACATTTACCAAAAAGTTAAAATGTATTCGAACGATGAGAAAACCGACATGATTGTGATTTATGGCGAATGTAATAAAAATGCTTCTGCAGCTGCACGTTTATACAGACAACGTTTTCCGAATAAAAGAGCTCCTGCTAACACCATCTTCAAAAGGCTTGAATCTACCTTAATGGAAAACTGGCCACCTTTAAAAAAACCATCAGAAAAAACAGCCACAGGCCTGAAAACGAAATTGCAATGTTGGGAATTTTTGATGACAATCCTCATATTAGCCAATATGTGATTTCAAGAGCAACCGCCATTAGTCTGTCTTCAGTACACCGAATAATTAAAGGCAATAAATTCCATCCATACCACATACAATTGGTTCAAGCGCTAAAAGAGACAGATTATGCTAAAAGACTAGCTCTTTGTAATTTTTTTCGGGCAAACCAAAATGTGAATGCCAGTTTTTATGATAATGTTCTTTTTTCCGATGAAGCTACATTTTCTAATAATGGTGGAGTTAACCGACACAACATGCATTACTATGCTCAAGAAAATCCTCATTGGATTCGGGAAGGACATTTTCAAAACATCTATTCCACGAATGTTTGGTGCGGAATATTGGGAACTCAAATTATTGGCCCCTATTTTTTTCGAAATAGATTAAACGGAAATATTTATTTAAACTTTTTAAGATGTAAATTTACAAGTAAGACAAGATCTATGGTTCCAACAGAACGGTGCTCCGCCTCATTACCATAGAGTCGTGCGGAATTACCTGGATTTGGTTTTATCTAACCGATGGATAGGCCTTGGCCCTTGGCCACCGAGAAGCCCAGACTTTACGCCTTTAGATTTTTTTCTGTGGGGAATGGTAAAAGAGCAAGTGTATCAAACGCCAATTGATAGTCTGGAACATTTGGAAAATAATGTTCGAGATGCGTGCAGATCCATCACTCCAGAAATGTTAATGCGTGTAAAGTGATCGTTTTGAGGACGAATACAAGCTCGTGAAAGAAGCGAGGGACGGCATTTTGAACATTTATTACATTGAATAAACATTTTTCTAAAAACTCTTCGTTCTTTCACAATTTCGTTTAACCAAGCGAATGTCGTTTGTCAAAATTTACGAAACTGCACAACTAACTATGTTTTATGTTTTTTAAATCACAGAACCAATATCCACGTTAACTTTGCAAATGTATTGTGGGTTGAAATTTCAATTCCCTCAGGCTCATTATCACTGGTGAAATACCCTGTACAGGGTGGGCAAAATTCGATGTTTTTATAGGGTAACTTTTAAACCATAACAGATATTGAAAATCTGACCGCGCATCGTCGAGCTCTTTTTTTGAGAAACCCTTGACGGTGAAGTCAAATTTTAGCGATCGTCGTTTGTTTTCGAGTTATGGCCGAAAATTCGATTTTTTGAGATTTCGATTTGAGTTTATATTTCGGTTGTTTGTGAATTTAGAGAAATGGCGTTTGCACGTTCTTAAGGCACTTTTTTGATGCAAATTCAATGGCGTTAACATATTTTGAAAATGTTTTTTTATTTTTAGGTTATGACATACATTTTTATTTTTTTATATGGAAGTCATAGTGGGCTGTCACTTTATTGAAAAGAGCATTTTTTTCTCTTTTCAAATATATATAATATGTAGGGTCTATTCTTTCAATTTCTTCTTAAAAAATCAAAAAATCTAAATTTTTGGAATTAATAATATGTATTTCGCATAGATACTTATCGCAGTAGACGAATGACATGATGAGAACCCTCGGCGCGCCATTGAGATCCAAAATCAGGGTTGGTTTGGTTTTAGTGTTTGGTGTGTCTTAATAAAAAATCAAGTTTTGGCATATAAGATTTATGAGGGAAATCTAACTGGTGAACGGTACTACCAATATTTAAATGAGAAAATTGTTGATGAATATTTGGACAATTTATCGTTCAGCGATATGTCAGTTCTTCTTACAACACGATGGTGCACCACCTCATAATACGAGATCAGCTAGAGAATTGCTAACTCAAAATTCAGATATAATTGGTTTGTTACCAATGGGCCAGTTAGATGACCACCAAGGTCGCCTGATTTGACACCTTTGGGGATATATTAAAGATAAATCATATAAAACTAAAAGTAAAAATACAGAAGAACACAAAGCCAAGTTTACGCAATGCCTTAACTCCGTGTCAAATATTCACATTTCGAATGCGCACAAAAGTGTCATGAAAAGTGTATTGTAGTTAATAGACGTAATTTTGAACTTTTTTTTTTGAGTTGTTTTATATAGATATTAATTTTAGTTGTTTATATGTATGTCGTTTGTTGTATTTTCATTTTTATTATAAGATTTTTTTTTAATTTAATTTCAAAAATTTAGATTTTTTTATTTTTCAAGAAGAAATTGAAGGAATAGCCCCTACATATTATATATATTTGAAAAGAGAAAAAAATGCTCTTTTCAATGGCGCGCCGAGGGTTCTCATCATGTCATTCGTCTACTGCGATAAGTATCTATGCGAAATACATATTATTAATTCCAAAAATTTAGATTTATTGATTTTTTAAGAAGAAATTGAAAGAATAGACCCTACATATTATATATATTTGAAAAGAGAAAAAAATGCTATTTTCAATAAAGTGACAGCCCACTATGACTTCCATATAAAAAAATAAAAATTTATGTCATAACCTAAAAATTAAAAGACATTTTCAAAATCTGTTAACGCCATTGCATTTCCATCAAAAAAGTGCCTTAAGAACGTGCAAACGCCATTTCTCTAAATTCACAAACAATCGAAATATAAACTCAAATCGAAATCTCAAAAAATCGAATTTTCGGCCATAACTCGAAAACAAACGACGATCGCTAAAATTTGACTTCACCGTCAAGGGTTTCTCAAAAAAAGAGCTCGACGATGCGCGGTCAGATTTTCAATATCTGTTATGGTTTCAAAGTTAACCTATAAAAACATCGAATTTTGCCCACCCTGTACAATAAGGACCAGAAAGTCCGTATGCCGAGCTATAGGCAGCCGTGGCTGAATTGACGGCGCCTATGTCGATCGATGCGTAGTCGCACTGCGCATCAGTCTGGCTCCCACACGCTGCCGTTACAGTGACTGTATTAAAACAGTGGCGGCACGTAGATGTGTCATTTGTTTACATGGGTTTAATCTGATTTATCTAAAATTTCAGCATTTCATGTGAAATTTGTAGATTATTTTTCATGTTAATCAGGTCTATTAAGGTGACCCTTGTAAGTGCTACAATATTATAAAGTATTATTATTGGAGCCTAGCACCCCTAAAAGCCACCCCCAACGTACATCTTCGTGGTTTTTCGCATTTTACCGCTAAACGGCCACGATTTCGCAATTTTAGCTTATGTACAAAAATAATCTTTATAAAATTCTCCACAAAAAGTGTATTTACCACTTTTTCTTATATACAAGTGGTTCTCAAAATACAAGCACCCCAATATACGGGTATTAATTTAATTTAATAACATCGAGAAAGCCCCGAAGGGATGGGAAGTATGAAGTATGTACATTTCCAAGAGCTGAAAGTATTTCGCTGCAGAAGGTTTGTCGTAGGGAGTATACTAATAATAATAAATAATATAATAACTAGTATGCTAAGTACCCCTATATTGGGGCGCTGGCAGTTTGAAAACTACTGTATATAAGAAAAAGTGGTAAATACAATTTTTCTGCAGATTTTTATAAGGATTATTTTTGTACAGAGGCTAAAATACAAAAAACCGCGAACGTGCACTTTAGGGGCGGGGCGGCTACAAAAAAATTGCCAGTAGGTAAATCTATTGCTGATGGTCACGTATTGTGAAATGTTATTTGTATGTACAGGGTGGTCCAGTTACAGTGTCCTCGTTATTATCTCAGAAACTATTGGGCCCATGAAAAAAAGTTTTATATAGAAGTTGTACAGTCTATAGCATTCTACATTTTTGAAAAAATAATACTTATGCAGGGTGAGTCATTTTCATGTGGCGATATAAAGTTGCCTTTTTTTAAAAGGAACACCCTGTGTTTTACCCCAAATTATGATTTCTCATCCAATTTACGATAAAAAATATATAAGGCTTAATATGCCTATTATTGATAGTTTCCAAGATATTCGAGTCGAAAAAAATCACGATTACAATACTTTCTTATACTGCGTATAAGAAAGTAAAAATCACGATTACTATACTTCTTTATACTTCGTATAAGAAAGTAAAAATCGAGAGGTGTTAAGTCTGGGGACCCAGGAGGAAATTCTACTGGCCCGTAAATTCCCATCCACCTGTTTTGATATTCTCTATTTAAAATAGCTGATGTGCCCAACACATGACTTTCTTATACTTACGGATAGTATCACAATAATTACTTTTCCTAAAAAAATTAAGTTAAATTTCTTGTAAAAATTTTGAAGGTTTCCAGCAATTTTCAAATAGTCTCTGTCGCACTTATTGCAATACGCATAAATCTGTCCTGGTCCCACTCATTATAATCGAATTTTACGACAAAAATGTATTTTATTTTAGATTTTTGACCTAATACTCACTTAAATTCTTCCTTCTACTTCGTATAAGAAAGTAAAAAAAATCACCCGATATGAAATTACATTTATTTATTCATTATTATTGTTTTTAGTACCATAGAAACCAGTAAAATAGAAAAAATACTAATGGTTCGTTCCTTCTGGGATTCGAACCCGGGACCTTCCGTTTGGCAGCCATATAGTGAGACACATGTCTACCACCTCGACCGTGGGATTCAAGTGTCAACGCGCGCTATGAGAAATATAAAGTGTTTTAAGAATATCTAGTTTTTTTGAAATTTTTTTGACGGAATTTCAAAAAAAAGTTCAAGCAAAATTTGTTCTCAATTCAATTCTAAATCAATGTTAAAGAATAAAAAAATCTCATAAATTGTTTATTTTTCGAGATATTCCTAAAAAACCTAAAAATGTCATCAGGTAACTGTCACTTGTTTTGGTGCTAGATGAAAACCATTGAATGTGGCACCCACAAATTTGTTCAAACTCTTAAATATTAAATTTGAATCAAATCCGAGAAGTCGTTTTTGAGTTATGGTGGATACAGACAGACACACAGACAGACAGACATCATGGCGTTGAAGCCACAAATGTCTTCTAATCTGAAGAGGCACATTTTTACTTTCATGTGTGTACATCAAATAATTTTTTACTTTCTTATACGAAGTATAAGGAAGTATAGTAATCGTGATTTTTTTCAACTTCGAGATTTTGATGGATTTACACGTTTTGAGGGCCCCTGAATCCATTCTGCCATGATGTCTGTCTGTGTGTCTGTCTGTATCCACCATAACTCAAAAACGAGTTATCGGATTTGATTCAAATTTCACATTTAAGAGTTTGAACAAAATTGTGGGTGCCACATTCAATGTTTTTTATCTAGCACCAAAACAAGTGACACTTACCTGAAGACATTTTTTGGTTTTTTAAGAATATCTTAAAAAATAAACAATTTATGAGGTTTTTTTATTCGTTAACATTGATTTAGAATAGAATTTTGAACAAATTTAGTTTGAACTTTTTTTTGAAATTTCAAAAAAACTAGATATTCTTAAAACACTTTATATTTCTCATAGCGCGCGTTGATAGTTCAATTCGATGGTCGAGGTAGACCATGTGTCTCATTATATGGCTGCCAAATGGAAGGTCCCGGGTTCGAATCCCAAAAGGAACGGACCATTAGTTTTTGTCTATTTTACTGGTTTCTATGGTACCGAAAACAATAATAATGAATAAATAAATGTAATTTCATACCGGGAGATTTTTTTAAGTGAGTAATAGGTCAAAAATCTAAAATAAAACACATTTTTGTCGTAAAATTCGGTTATAATGAGTGGGACAAGGACAGTTTTATGCGTATTGCAATAAGTGCGACAGAGACTATTTGAAAATTGCTGGAAACCTTCAAAATTTTTACAAGAAATTTAACTTAATTTCTTTAGGAAAAGTAATTATTGTGATTATATAACTCATCATAAATTTAGCCAATAGCTATTACAAGTTTTACATAGTTACTATGTATTGATAAGCGAATATACCCCTTGACGACGTGGTATAACCGTTTTCGTATATTCGCTCCTCCAACAATGTGAATTTTGTCATAGTAACATTGTTTGATGTTTATTAACAAACGTCAGAAAAACAATTTGTTTGTCAATTCTTTATATAATCGTAACGAATACCACTCGAGCAAACGAAAATAATCGTTATACTAACCTCGTCACTCGACGTATATCCTTAAAACACCACTCGAGCTAACGCTCTCGTGGTGTTTCGCAGAATACGTCTAGTGACTCGGAAATATAATCGATTATTTTCTATGCTCTTGTGATATTACTACTGATAATATCCGTAAGTATAAGAAAGTCATGTGTTGGGCACATCAGATATTTTTTGTTTAATTTAGGTATTAGAACCGTATGCCACGAGGCTAATTTTACTACTAAATTTCATACAATTAATGCGCGCGCAGATTTATTAAATTTGTTACAATAAATTAGAGCATGTTCTATTTGCTTGTATACAATCTGACTAAATATGCGTAAATTCGGTGCAGTAGATACAGTGCAGTACAGGAGGGATTTAATTTAGACCTATTGTTTATTATTAATTCAACCAAACCTGCGCGCGCATAAATAGTATTAAATGTTGAACTAAAATTAGCCTCGTGGCAAACGGCTCTTAGTAAGTTTTCTGTTGTTGTAATATGTTGACAAATAACAGGTTTTGTTTTTTCTAAGCCTACTTTATTTTATATAATAAGATTTACTTTAGTATTTGAGGGAAAACTCGGCCTACTGTTAAAAATATTTCAAAATTTAGTTAGACCACATATAATTTAAATTGGATCATAACTTTTTAAAAAATAACAATAAAAAAAATTGGTTTTAAGAAAAAAGACTCAAAATTAAAAGACCTTTCCAATGATATAATAAAAGTGGTATGTTGTTGGAAAAAATTTTTTGAAGCGTCGCGACGCCTAGCGTCATGCATATTAAAGTCTATATTTCTATCCTAATTTTGAGTGACAGCCAGTAGGTATATAACACTTTTTTTCAAAATTTAATTCCCCTTAGTCGTTTACGATAAAAACGCATTTCCCCAGATAAAATAATCACCCTGTACACTGTGTCCCAATTTGCTTGTAATTGCAGGGTATCTCTGTAATTTGTAAAGATAGAACTTTGCGGTGTTCGCAAACCTGTTCCACGTTTTAGTTAAACTTTTAATGCCGCAAACATAACTAAGATAACTTGTTTTGTTTCCAAGATACAGGGTGAAAACGAAAGTTTTCAGTTTCCGGGGTGCTGTCATATCTCACACACCATGTAAACTAGAAAAAAAATAAAAACTGTTCTAGATAGATATTTTTGCGTAGAATCCAGTGGCGTACTCGGAAAAAATTTATTTGCACCGTTTAAAAAATATGACCCAAACTAGGTGTTATTTAAATGGAACACCCTGTATTTTTTTAGTCTCATTAAATTTGTCTATTTTTTCTCATTGAAATGATGTAAACAGTAGGCACTATAAAATTTAATAAATGCCCTAACAAAGCAACAAACCCAATTATAAGTCAAAAAATTTTAGTTGGCCATGAAAATCGGGGACAAAGAAATGTTTACAAGTAACATGAGACACTATATTAAATTTAAAAAAATAAAAAAGTAAAATATTTTGTTAATTTTCATTCTTTATTTATATGACCGTTAAAAATAGTATATTGTAATACAAGTGCGGAAACCGCATCATGACAATACGAGTGTGAAACTTGCAACGCGAGCGATAGCGAGTGCTGCAATCACAGGAGTATTGTCATGGGCCATTTGCGCAAGCGTGTTACATACGATTTTTTCTACGAAAACGCGGAATTCGTAAAAAATTAAATTATTTGTAAATCTTTTTCTAATAAAAAAAAAAACATCAAGTTAGTTTGTTGTCATAGAACTGAAAGCTCATAGCTGTTGACAGTTTATAAATTGTGTCCTGTCATCGAAATAATTTTGATTTTGAGATCAAATTACGTGAATATAAACATGGAGTTTCAAAACTAAAGCGAAAGCGATGAACTAATGTGCACTCCTCCGGTTGTTAGATATTAAATAAATGTTACAATTATAACTAAATGTAAGTACTTCTTTATGTTTTTGTTTGCGTGCGAAAAGTTTAAAAAATGCGTACGGAAAAAATTTTCCGCATTAATTTTCCGTACTAGTTTTTCAAAAGCCTACTTTCAAGTTCGATTATCTTGTCAGAAAAAAACGTCATTCCGTATTTTCGTAGAAAAAATATTATTTCGATTTTTGTTTCTTTTTTACTAAGATAAAATAAAAATAATGTTAATGTTAAGAGTTTTTAATTTAATAGAGTGTCTCATGTTGCTTGTAAACATTTCTTTGTTCCCGATTTTCAGGGCCAACTAAAATTTTTGACTTATAATTGGGTTTTTTGCTCATTTAGGGCATTTATTAAATTTGAATGTGCCTACTGTTTACATCATTTTAATGAGAAAAAATTGACAAATGTAATGAGACTAAAAAATTCAGGGTGTTCCATTTAAAAAACATCTAGTTTGGGTTATATCTCTTAAACGGTGCAAAGCAGTTTTTTTCGAGTACGCCACTGGATTCTACGCAAAAATATCTATCTAGAACAGTTTTTACTTTTTTTCTAGCTTACATGGTGTGTGAGATATGACAGCACCTCGGAAAGTGAAAAATTTGGTTTTCACCCTGTATCTTAGAAACAAAACAAGTTAGCTTAGTTCTGTTTGCGACATTAAAAGTTTAACGAAAAAGTAACAAAGGATCGCGAAAACCGTAAAGTTCTATCTTTACAAATTACAGAGATATCCTGCAATTACAAGCAAATTGGGACATTACTGACTAGTTTACAGTGTAGGAACAACAAGTCTATTGTATGATATAAATTTATAACTTACATGCCAGTTTTACCTCCTCTGGTATTGGTGGCGGTATGATTGGTAATGTATCTTCGGACATCATAGCTGTAAATGTGTTTTGAAATTTGAATACCTGATAAGATCTTTAGCAATTTGGTTATTATCACGAACAGGTATTTACCTTGTCTCCAATAATGCTGAATGCAACCAAAGATGTGGTATGGAAAAATTGTAAATGCCAATTTGATGATGTTTATTTAGCACCAGCCTCACCATAGAATACCTAGTAATAGCCTCACTCTGTGGGTCATAGATAATATATAACTACTAACTACTCACTGTGGGTTCGCGGTACCCCTTTTGTTACTTACGCCTAGAGAGTGCGCACTGGTCATCCGAACATATGTTGATTTTCAATCTATGATATTGTTGCAGATATCGACGCCAAATTTTTTGTGAATGTTCTTTTGATTTTTAGACGTGTCGACGAAGTAAAAAAGTTTTTTATCCAACATCGATTCATAATAAGCTTATTACTATGACGATTTGAAACATAGAATGTTCATCATTACTCATTAGTGAGAGAATCATTTGGAACTCACTTTATTATTGTTATATTTATTATTGAAAACCTGACAGTTTCATTTGTCAAATAGTTTGTTAATTGAAATAACGATAAAATAATCTTACATTTTAGAATTAACGTCGATGTTGGATAAAATAGGATATTAAATTCGTGTGGAATGCTTATTAGTCACTCAAGAAATTAGCCACTCGCCCTTCGGGCGTCGTGGCTAAACTTTTTCTTTCGTGACTAATATATCACATTCCACACTTATATAATAAATATCTATTATCTTGCGCCGTTTTTTTAATAATTATAAATTATTTATTTATATAGTGGAGCGCCATCTATCTCTCATTTACAAAAGTGCATGTTTATTTTCTACATTACAGAAATCTATACCGTTGAGGATATCGAATTATCGATTGTAGCATTGAAAAAATGGTGCAAAATAAAAAACTATCGAGGGGCAAAGGCCGCGGGGGACAAACAAAAGTAAATCAGTTTTTCTGTTACTTTCTAGTCTTTTTTCTCAAGTGTAATAATACAATATTTCAAAGTACGCTGCTGTATATCTGCGCCTAGATTATGGAACGTAGAGGGGAGGAACACAATCTTATACAGTGAATTTTTTTTATGAGTCTCCATAGGGATTTACATGGTAAAATCTTTAACTCGTGTTAACGGTTTTTCTACTGCGAATTTCAAATTGATTTTTGGCACACTATTAGTTTGCATCTTTTTTTACATGTTCTAGTAGTTTTTAAAATGTAAAAAGTAAAATTTATTTATTTAAACGGGAAAATAATTACATAATTTTAGCTCGTTTTCACATTAAAATTTATTAAGTTAGGAGGCTTTGTCCACTGACAAGCAAATAAATATTCCAAAACTGTCACTTTATTTGCATGTTTTTATTAAGTTTGAAAGACTTTCAAAACGTGAAAATGTCTTTGTACACCATCGAAGAAAAAGTAAAATTCATCACGGCGTATATTAAAGGTGTCTCAACTAGAGAGATATGATAATTTTGCGGTGGAATATCCAAATCGACCAATACCTTTAAAATTCTACAATAATTGTCAGTGGACAAAGCCTCCTAACTTATTAAATTTTAATGTGAAAACGAGTTAAAACTGTGTAATTATTTTCCTTTTTAAATAAAAAAATTTCACTTTTTACATTTTAAAAACTACTAGAATAGGTATGTAAAAAAAGATGCAAACTAATAGTGTGTCAAAAATTATTTTGAAATTTGCAGTAGAAAAACCATTAACAGGAGTTAAAGATTTTACCATGTAAATCCCTATGGAGACTCATAAAAAAAATTCACTGTATGGGAATCAAACTGAAAAAGTGTCCGTCAAATAACAGCAAATAGTAGATGGCGCAAGTGTACCATAAAGGTATGATATGAACTTAGCAGTTGTAATCAAAGTGAAGTATGTTGAGTTAAAATAACCTCAAAACTATTGAAGGTAGTAGAAGAAGTGTAGAAGGCAAAGTCACAGCATATATATTTCATATTTTATATATATATATATATATATATATATATGCTGTGGCAAAGTGTAGAAACGCCGACTCTGTGAATTAAAAATTAAATAAATATAATAAATAAAAATTTTGTTAATTTAAACAAAGTTCACCGATCCTAAAATTATTAAAATAATACACATTTTATAATTTATTAACGTAACAAAAAAACCACTTTTAATACACAGAGTCGGCGTATATAAAAATTGTTAGGTTAGGTTCCTCGTGGTATCTCCGGCAAATTTTATCGACACCATCCGGTAGCGTCGTCAGGCAGATTTTATAGCGTTCGGTGTTTTAATTCTCATTTTGGCTGGACAGACTTTTTGTCAACTAGTAACACGGATTTATATGACTAGTAACTAAACTTCTGGACATCTGTTGGGTTTTAGCTCTGGAATATAGAGGGGAGGAACGCCGACTGTGTGTATTAAAAGTGTCCGTCGAATAGCTTCAAATAGTAGATGGCGCAAGTGTACCATAAGGGTATGATATGAACTTAGCAGTTGTAAACAAAGTGAAGTATGCTGAGTTAAAATAACCTCAAAACTATTGAAGGTAGAAGAAGAAGTGTAGAAGGCAAAGGGGAGAAACGTCGACTCTGTATATTAAAACTGTTTTTTTTTTGTTACGTTAATAAATTATAAAATGTGTATTATTTTAATAATTTTAGGATTGGTGAACTTCGTTTAAATTAACAAAATTTTTATTTATTATATTTATTTAATTTTTAATTCACAGAGACGGCGTTTCTTTCCTTCTCTACTTCTTCTTCTACCTTCAATAGTTTTAAGGTTATTTTAACTCAACATACTTCACTTTGTTTACAACTGCTAAGTTCATATCATACCCTTATGGTACACTTGCGCCATCTACTATTTGCTGTTATTTGACGGACACTTTTTCAGTTTGATTCCCATATAAGATTGTGTTCCTCCCCTCTACATTCCATAGTTTTAGCTTAGTTTTAGCAAAATCCTTATTCCACCATGGTAATACCTAAGAATATATACAAAATGAACAAGAAGCGACACTCGCGTCGGCACCTTTGATATTTTGATAACCAGATTCGGTGACCTTGCGCCATTTTGTGGGGGTGCAGAAAGGGAGGGAAATTCAAATTTAATTCCTTACCTTTCTATATTGTCTTTAGGAAATCGAAAGATACTTAGTGTACCATCGTTGCGCGTGGACCAAGCTTTAACCGCACACGAATAACCACGTTTACGTACTTTTTCCATGATTGAGATTACTGCCAATTAAATACTTATTACTAGTTATATTAAAATTAGGTTAGTGTCTCTGACACTGACAACCTAACTGACAAGAGTCAAGAGATAGTTTCTGGTCATGATACTATTAACCAGGTATGTTCTTGCGCATCTTGGGTAGGACTGGGGCAAAAACCTACAAACTTCAAGCAGCGGCATCCAGGGCGACCATCTAGGATACCCCTAGGTTAGGTGCGTCGTTGCAAATTGCAAATACCTAATTAAGGTAAATATAAAAATAAGCTAAAGATAATTTACACAATAATGTTTCGTTAGTCGAGTTATATTGTCATGTAAAATCAATGATTTCTTGTGTTTTATAAAAAACGCAGTTTGAATTTAAGGCGGGAGCGAAAGAAGACGACAGCGTCCGCGGGAAGCACATACCTGGTTAAATAGTACCATGGTTCTGGTAAACCTGCGCACTGGAAAACGGTTTACCCCCACTACGCGACTGTCGGTTCTTGTTCATTTTGTCTATATTCTTTGGTAATATTGGTATAATAAGTTTATACTGTGAGTCTATAGTTACTATTTGCGCATGTTCCAGAGGATCCATGTGTACCGTCTAAGGTCATAATTTTGCTTCGTAAAGGTAGCAAATTTTCACGCGCAGGTCGGGTGTTGTGTTTATCCAGTAATACATATCCGTGCATAGAATACCTCTAGTAAGGTTTTAAATTCTTGAATATTTTGTGGTTATGTTAAACATCATAAAAAATTAGAAGTGCCACCACAAAACGAGTGCAACTCGCCAAAATTTGCTTTTACAATTTTTCCACACCATATGTTTCACATTGTTACATAATTGGTGACACTGTATTAAAGGTATTTGTTATGTATTAATAAAACAATTAAAACACCTTGAAACTTTAAGTTGACTTTTATTTTATGACCTTTTCATATGACTGTCATTGTTTTAACAGGGAGTGACAGTACTGTCAAAAATATGCCCCACGACCATGGCTTAAGGTTGGTCTGTGGCTTAAGGTGGGTATATAACATTCCTCCACGATTACATAAATTTTACACTACAAAACATTACAAAAAATACAAAAGTTACACTATACAAATATGAAACACAAAGCAATATATAATATGATCTTATCACTAAGCTAAATAATTGGAAATACAAAAGTTATAGATCCATTCTAATTGGTGCCCTTCTAGTTCTTTCAGAACGTCTTAAAGGGGGCGGAAGGGTATTTGTGGATGGTCTGGGTTTAGGGTCATGTTCGGGTTTAAGGGAAGGTTCATTTCTATTATTTTCGGGAAAATGCTCTACTGGTGTATTCAATTCAATTTGTGGACTTGTTATTCCTTGGGTATCGTCCAAAGTCATGGGTACGGCCCTACTTAGCTCCTTGAATTGGACGTCGAGTTCACTGTTATCCCTTTTTATGTCTTCAGCATGGGTATAACGGATTTCTCCGTCTAAGTTAGTAAGGTAAGTATATCGACTTACTGCTTTAGCAATTTTCCCTTTTTTCCAAACATTAGCGTTGTTTCTCTTATCGAATATTAAAACATGTTGTCCTTCTGTGAATTGTTTATTTCTTAATTCTCCCTCTTGCGATAAGTTTCTTTCGACTTCAGAAAGGGTAGATTTTTGAAATTCTCTAGGTTTTAAGAGATCTAACTTAGTTTTTGGTGCTTTCTTCAGTAAAAGATCAGAGGGACTGAATCCAGTGGTTGGGTTGGGGGTTATTCTGTATTTTAATAGGAAATTGTTTAGACTATATTGGATTTGACGATAAGTTGGATGTCCTTCGCCCAATTGCTTCATTAAACTTCTTTTAACCGTATCTACTTGTTTCTCTACAGTACCATTAGATCGTGGGTGCAAAGGTGGGGTCAAGGTACATTTAATTCCATTTGCTAAGCAGAACTTCTTATAATTGTCCCCACTGAATGGTGGGCCATTATCAGAGACAATTTCATCGGGCAATCCAAACACAGCGAAACTTTTGCGTAGTTTTTCAATGACAGAATCTGCATTGGTGCTGGGAACAATTTCAACATCAATCCATCTACTGAAACTGTCCACCAATATAAGAAAATATCTACCAAATTTTTGAAAAAAATCGATATGTAGTCGTTGCCACCCGTTTGTTGATTTAGGCCACCCTGACAACTGATATTTCGATGAGCGAGGCTGGAAACGTGCACAGCAATCACAGTTTGCGACGTAATTCTCAACATCATTGTCAACTCCTGGCCACCAATAATGGCTTCGTGTTAGCATTTTCATTCGGACTATGCCAATGTGTCCCTCGTGCAACAACCTCAAGACATCAGGCCTCAGCTGGTACGGGATGATTAATCTGTTTCCCCAAAGCAAACAGCTGTTTTCAATATTTAGTTCTTGTCGTTTCGAAAAGTAAGGTTTTAAGCCTTCATCTGTACAGACATTTGGCCAGCCTCTTCTTGCATAATCCATGACCTTACTGAGGGCCTGATCTCTCTTTGCTGCCTCGAGGAGATTTTCTATGGTTAGTGGTAACCCTTCTAAATCAATGACAGCGTGTATACTTTCTGAGGTTCCTTCTGGAAGTGGAAGTCTTGAAAGTGCATCGGCATGTGCCAAGCATTCACCTTTTTTGTATCTTATCTCATATTGGTATGCAGATAAAATGATTGCCCATCTTTGTAACCTTGACGCAGCTAATTGTGGAATTTTTTTCTTACTTCCGAAAATACATTCCAGGGGTTTATGGTCAGTATATAACACGAATTTCTTTCCATATATAAATTTGTGAAAACGTTTTACGGCATAAATTATGGCTAAGGCTTCCCGTTGTATCTGGGCATAGTTTCTTTCAGCTTCCGAGAATGTTGAAGATACAAACATTATTGGTCTTTCCTCCCCATCGATAATGTGACTCAGCACTGCGCCACAAGCATAAGGTGAGGCGAGGCGTCTGTCGTTATTACAATTTCTTTATCTGGAGAATAATGGGTTAATGCAGGCCTAACTGATAGTAATCGTTTACTTTCAGCAAAGGCTTTTTCACAATCTTCGGACCATAAAAACTGTGCATTCTTTTTTTCTAAATCATAAAGAGGTCTAAGTAAATCTGCCGTATTAGGTATAAATTTATTATAGTAGTTTAATAATCCTATGTAAGATCTTACTTAACTGAGTCAAGTTACTTGGTCTCGGTGCTTCTTTGATTGCTTTTACCTTCTCCTTTAGCGGCTTAAGCCCGTCACCAGATATCTCATGCCCCAAAAATTCAACTACTTTTTCAAAAAATTTGCAGTTTTTCAAGTTTACCTTGACATTGAATTGATTTAAACGATCCAAAACAAAATTGGTGTTTCTAATATTGTCTTCCAAGGACTTACCAGTAATGATAATATTATCCATGTAGCATGCACAATGGTCTAGTCCCTGCAGAATTTGATCCATGATCCCTTGGAATATAGCTGGCGCTGACGCCACCCCAAATGGTAGTCGTCTGTTTTGATACAGCCCCTTATGCGTGTCGATGGTCAAATATTCTTGAGATTTCTCTTCTACCGCACATTGTAGGTATGCATTTGATAAATCCAGGATGGTGAGGCAGTCTCCATCAGATATTTTGTGGATAACATCTTCCACTAAGGGTAAAGGATATTGGTCAACCTTCAAGTGTGGGTTCAGTGTAACCTTGAAGTCACAACAAATTCGGATACCCCTTCCATTGTGTTTTTGCACTATGACAATTGGACTACTCCATTCACTATACCTTACGGGTTCTGGAATACCGGCCTTTACAAGATTGTCCAGTTCCTCTTCCACCAATTCACGCTGAGCATAGGGAATAGGATAATGGCGGTGAAATACGGGAGTTACTTTTTCTTTTAAATTTAAGCTGACCTGGAATTTATTTATAGTATTAGTCCTATCATCGTCAAAAACAAGTGGGTATTTTTTCGACCCAAAAGGCTTCTTCTATTTTATATATCTGGCAGTCTTCGACCTTCCTTATCATAATTTGGTTTTCTTCTTCTGAATTGTCGGTTGTTTGCTCGTTAACTACATTTACATTCCGTCTATTCTTCCTCCTTCATACTCTAGAAGCGTGGCCCTTTTTCCCACAATGGAAACACTGCCAATTTACTGCTGGACCCTGTTCAGGATCATGTGTAAACTTTCCGCATCGGTAACATTTTGTTGATCTTCCCTGTTGTTCCACTGGAGATGTAAAAGATTTCCTGATTTTATTAACGGGTTCTGGCTGCATAAATTTGGTTTGTTCTTGTGCGAGTTCCATGTTTATTGCTATATTCAGAGCTCTTGCAAAATTTATATTTTCTTCGCTTAACAACTTATTTTGTATGTGTTTTGAACTAATTCCACAGACAAATCTGTCACGCAAAGCATCATCGAGGAAATCCCCAAACTCGCATGTACCTGACATCTTCTTTAATCGCACGCTAAATGTGCTAATGGTTTCATCCACGGCCTGGCTGCATTGATTGAAACGGAATCTTTCAGCTATTACCAGTTTTTTTGGGTTAAAATGTTTAACTAGAACTTGTTTCAAATTACCATACGTTTTTGAGGAAGGTTTTGCGGGTGCACACAGGTCCTTTAGTATTGAGTATGTGTCGGGGCCTATTAATGTTAGAAATAGTGACACCTTTTTTGTCTCTTCGATGCCGTTGTATTGGAATAGCAAATCCATTCTGTCTATGTTGTCGTTGATGTCCTTTTCGGGTTGGAAATTTTCTATACTGCCCACCAATGCTGATGCCATTTTGCGTTTTACTTCTTTTTACCTCGTCGCCAATGTTATGTATTAATAAAACAATTAAAACCCCTTGAAACTGTAAGTTGACTTTTATTTTATGACCTTTTCATATGACTGTCATTGTTTTAACAGGGAGTGACAGTACTGTCAAAAATATGCCCCACGACCATGGCTTAAGGTTGGTCTGTGGCTTAAGGTGGTTATATAACAGTATTGATTGAAAATATTATAATTGTTTAAAAGTTAAAAACTGCCCCTAAATAAATAATTCAAAATATAGCATGTAGCCCATCACTATATAGACAACCGATAATACACGTACTAGTAAAATTAGCTGCCTACATTTTTGAAAACTAAATCTTTGGGGAGTGCCTCCTTTGCCGGCGACGGCAAATATGAAATTTGCATATGTTTGCCGGTACCGGCATAAGAAACTATAGTATTTAGTATTTGTGGTTTCCGGCTCCGGCAAACAAATTCGTTATAATGCACATGCCGGCAAGTACCTATTCTAAATGAGTACTTATACAGTCGGACCAGGCTTACAAAATCAAAATATCTGATGTGCCCAACACATGACTTTCTTATACTTACGGATAGTATCACAATAATTAAGTTAAATTTCTTGTAAAAATTTTGAAGATTTCCAGCAATTTTCAAATAGTCTCTGTCGCACTTATTGCAATACGCATAAATCTGTCCTTGTCCCACTCATTATAACCGAATTTTACGACAAAAATGTGTTTTATTTTAGATTTTTGACTTATTACTCACTTAAAAAATACTGAACGGGTAGCCAATAATCACATCCAGTCGACATTCAATACGTTATTAATATAAAATCATATTTATTTATTTATTTATTATTATTGTTTTCGGTACCATAGAAACCAGTAAAATACAAAAAAATAAAAAATAATGGTCCTTCTGGGATTAGAACCGGCGACCTCCCGTTTGACAGCCAAGTCCCAAACTCACTCGTCTATCTACTAGTCGGATTCAACGCGCACTATGAGAAATAAGTGTTTTAAGAATATCTAATTTTTTTGAAATTTTTTTGACGGAATTTCAAAAAATGGTTCAAACAAAATTTGTTCAAAATTTAATTCTAAATCAATATTAAAGAATAAAAAAATCTCGTAAATTGTTTATTTTTCAAGATATTCCTAAAAAACCTAAAAATGTCTTCAGGTAACTGTCACTTGTTTTGGTGCTAGATGAAAAACATTGAATGTGGCACCCACAATTTTGTTCAAACTCTTAAATATGAAATTCGAATCAAATCCAATAAGTCGTTTTTGAGTTATGGTGGATACAGACAGACACACAGACAGACATCATGGCGAAAATGGTCAGAATGGATTCAGGGGCCCTCACAACGTGTAAATCCATCAAAATCTCGAAGTCGAAAAAAATCACGATTACAATACTTCCTTATACTACGTATAAGAAAGTAAAAAGACTTTCTTTCATACCCTGTAGAATTGTAGATACTAACGTACTTCGAAGGAAAGACAAACTGTTGCGATTCGTATCGCGTGTGTTTCGCGTCCACTTCGCATTCGCTTCAAATATCCCAAGTATAAGTGCAACGAGCACATCAAGAAATAAAGATAAGAACTACGGGTAAAATACATCAGGAAAAAGAAATCGCTCCGGGGCAGAAACTCACAACTGTGAATTATATAACAAAATGTTATTATGAAACCAGATTCTAAAACCAATCTAGGCGTACGGCGTACGGGGGGTTGTCAAGTAAACCTATGTAAAGAAAATTTAAACCTTTCAAAATAAAACATTAAGGAATATTGTAAAGAGTCCCGTGATACATGCGTAATAAGGACATTTATCCTGACGCTTCGCTACCAAATCTGTCTGATTACATCAACATATCAACCTCGAAGAGTTACAACTTTTGACAAAGACAAAGTAAAATGCTTGTAGGTACATAATGTGCAAAAAAACAAAACTAATCCAAACTTATCACATCAATAAATGGACTTTGGTTGATACAGTGGCGAAAAATTTTGGGGGAAGCGGATTCTGAAAAAATTTTGAGTGTCATGAATTAATGGACAGTTGGCGACACGGAATAGTTTCCAGACAAATTGATGAAAGTAGCGATTTTTGAATTTTTTTAACATTATAAATCAGACTTTTTAAATCAAAATTTCTTTTAACGACAGTGGTGGAGACAGGCGAAGATCTCATTAGATTACATTTACTTGTCTACTTGACCAACTATCTTCTAGCTGTGCCACAATTGCGCCTTTTTGAGTATCAGTAAGAAAATTTCTAGGCGTTTTACTTCAAATACTTTACATAAAATATTGTGACACAAATATGACTGCTAATAATGCCACTAAGCAGTTATCGAGCCTATGAACATGATTTAATTTACAATGGAAAAAAATGCCTGGAAACTATTCCGTGTCACCAACTGGACAAACATATCAACAAACAACCTTTCAATTCTAAGGAAAGGTTCAAACAGAGATCACTAAATGACAAATTAATTGATTATGAGAAACATAATTATGGTTATTTTATTTGTTAGTACCTAGTAAGTTCAATTTTATATAATATGAAATAATATAGGTACAATTGAATGTACACTTCTGTTCACTGAGAAAGCATACAAGTCTTGATAGCGATTATTGCATTTTTTTAGCTGCGTAAATTTGCCTTACATCTGTTTCCATGTTTGCAAAAATGAATAAACACTTTTTGAAAAACTTGAATATGAACTGAACGGACATTACGATTGTTGTCTGACAGTGACATTAAAGTCAAGTTACACAAATAAAATGTAAGTGTATGCACTTTCAGTGAACAGAAGTGTATGTATATTTTGAATATTTTTCTTCCGACGCGATTTCCAGAAATTTTTTTTATTTCATACTTACGTTTATCAGAAAAACGTCTTAAGTAGGAAATTTCGGTTATTTTCGGGGGAAAATTTCCCTCATTTATGTCCTCTTGGATCTGCCACTGATTGATGATAAGTACCACGTATAGTTTAAAGTTTATCTTAAAATTAATGTTTGGTCTAAAGATCAGTATGTCAAACGTCTTTTCACTCTTACGGTATACAGGGTGTTCAAAAAAAGCGTAAAAGCTTTTAAGTGTATGTAGTATGGACCGAAACAAGTCGAAAAGTGTTAATAAACATAGGTCCGCAAATCCACGGTTACGGAAATATGAGCGATTTCATGTTTCTGCTACTTTAGTTAAGAAGAGGAGGAGGACTTCTTGCCTGCCAGGTCAGCTGATTTAAGTCCAATCGAGTTTTTTCTTTGGGGTTATTTAAAAGTTTAGTGTAAATAACCTGGACGAATTAAGACGGCGGATTGATCTAGAAATGTAAACAATTCGGCAAACGGCTGGAATTTTACAAAGAAGAAAGAACCCGAATTTTCTTAGAGCGACGATGCACTGTTTGCACCTAAATGAAGGGTGTACTTTAAACATCCTTTTTATGTAATTATCTTTAATTTAATAGGGATGTTGCATTTTTTTAAAATCCCGTTTTTTTTCTGTTAGAAATGTAAAACGACTATATTAATATTACTCTACAGCAAAAATAATTTTTTTTTACTGAATATTTGTACATAAAAAAACGATTATAAATTGACCGTAATTCAAATTTATTATTGCCGCCTGAAAACGCTTTGAGATCGGAGAGTCCTGTGTGACGTCACGAATCTAGTTGACATTGGCATGTCTAAATATTTTTTATGCGTTTGACATTTTTCGAAATAAGTCAAAATGCGGCGTGCTGCACTGTGGAACTAGATTCGTGACCTCAGCAGTCTTTTGGGCTGATTCGGGCGTTTCCGGGCAATGCGTGAAAATTTCAAATTTCACAATACTATTTATTTATTTACTTGGAAAGTACGGACCAAAAATTTTTTTAAAAAATATCGATAGTGATAATTTGGTATCAGCTTTTCAAAAAAAAATATTTTGAAAATCATGCAAAGTCCCTATTATTTTGTCACAAAATCTATTAAAAATAAAAAATATTTAACTAAAATATTAGAAACATGAAAACGCTAATATTTCCGTAACCGTAGATTTGTGGACCTAAGTATGTTTATTAAGATTTTTCGACTTGTTTCGGGCCATATTACATACCTTTAAAAACTTTTACCCTTTTTTTGAATACACTGTATACAGGTATAGTGCTTAAGCATAAAAAAATATACATATACTTATTTATGTATCAAGGGTATAAACGCTCGCTTTTATAATGGATTTGTTATATATCTCGTATCCAAGGTATTAACAACGAATTATAGTCAAGTGAAAAATAAATAAATTTTCGTAAACATTTTCTTGTATCTAAATGCAATGCAATCTGTGAACTCAAGTCTCCAATAAAATAAATTGCGCTAAAACCTATAATAAGTAAGTCCAAAAATATGACTGATTAAAATTGCTATTATAATTAAACTTTTTAATTAATTCATTAGATCAATGGCTTCAGTACGTCTGCGTCAATCAATCATTAAAAAAATGTTCGTAATAAATAATAAGATTCTACTTTTAAAATGATGTTGTAAATGTCGCTTTTAAAATGCCTTTATTTAATATTCTCAATCAATCTTGGTATATTTATCGTATAACCGTAAATTAAATAAAATTTCCTTTCACCCTAAGTATAATACATCACTGACCCCAAGAAAGTTTCCATTTTATTGAGGCAGTGGGATATAAAACGTGGACGTAAAAGATATATTTTTTTAAAAGTGATTTGGGGTTAAGTACACACACATACACACACTCTAACACATATTACACAAGAATGACGCACCGTAAACACTTGTAAAATTACTTGGGAGTTCCTTAAGTAATGAACCATTTAAGTTTGTCTTTTGTGTACATGGATAAGATAAATGTTGGTGCGTAAATTAATTTCTTAGAATAAAGATTTTATATGCCATGCATAGAGAAATAATTCTATGAGTGTTATCAAAATTTATTATAAATTTGCGTTATTAATATGAACGATTGTGAAAAACTCTGTTGTAAATTTAATTATTGGGACAATAACACAAGCGCGCAAAACTCAAGCACCACAGAAAATTGATCATAAGTTTTGATGTTAATATTTTTGAACCATTTTTCTGGTTTAAATAATTATTGTTATGGTGTAAGGTGATTAATAGGGAATGTTACTTTTGCCTTTGAGTTTTGGTATAAATTCAGTTTTGTATGAATACCAAGAGTATTAATAAATTTGTTTTCTTTTTCCGAAAATTCGAAACACCCTTTGGAGTGCAATAGCAACAATAGCAAATTACAATTTACAGTTATGATAACCCCATATTTTCTTAAAATTTTCTTCTTTGATTTATTTTATTACCTCTATTATTAGAGCAGATTACCCCGTTTCATAGCATATGACTTTATTCACCTAATGACCACTGTTGATAGAAATTAATCAACATCAAATTAGCAGCTTCATTTTGAGTATTATCCGTCATTGCCAAACAGAAACAATCTTAAATAATAATTAAAGTATAACACAAAAAAAATATTCAAAAATTACGTTTCCATTATTATTATTATTTCGTTTTTAACTCACATTTCCATTACAAATGTATTCTCTAAATGCGTTCGATATCAAATAACAGGACTTTTACATATTTAAGGAAATCACGTCCCTAAATGTTTGAAAGCGTTAAACTTCTTGAAAATCGCAGAATGGATTAAATTTTAAAGCTACTTAACATATATTATAATATAGCCATGGCAAGGCGTTAAAAATCGGGAATTATACTTGAGCCAAAATCGCATTATGAAAAATTGACGTTGAGTTTAAGGAGAATTTATTAAATTACATTATTATACACAGATTTCCAGCAAAAAGCGGGATTTGTAGATGAAAAGGCGAGCAAATTTATTGACTATAACCTATATAATGACCCATAAAAATATATTCTGAAAATAAATGTGGAACATTTTTTGTTTCCTTATAGAATAAACACCCAAAATATTTGATTAAACTTTTTTATGCATATTAAATAGAATTATAGTTATTTTTTAAACGGTATTATAATACAGGGTGTTTCAGGAGGAAAAGTAAATATTTTAGGAGGTGGTAGTATGGACTATTTTGAATAAAATTTCATATAATCATGTGTTCAATTTCGATTTTTTTTATTTTTTTTTTGTTTTTTTTTTTAATTTTAAATTCCAATTCCACTTCAATGAACTTTCAAACTCAAAGTCGTTGGTGAGATTTTTAAAAGAAACTTTGAATTTAATTAATATTAATATTTTATTTCATTAATTAATAATTATGGGTAACATTTAATAACAGTATCTCTGTAATTATTAAGAATTGGACACATGTTTATATGAACTTTTTTATTCAAAATAGTCCATTCTACCACCCCTTAAAATATTTACTATTCAATCTGAAACACCCTGTATATTAATTATAGGTACTTTAATTTGTAAAGGATGTACCATAAGTGGTGGACAATATCTTGCATTTGAATACTGTCACAAGGCAATTGTTTTAAAATAGCTTAGTTGTTATTATTGCAATAACTTGCATGGTTCATAATTGTTAATGTTTAATTCTTAATTCTCTTTAGATCAAGATCACTACACTACGTACCGCCAAGTTAGCAGTAAAGAATTACGTATAAGCATTTACTACTGTAGGTCAATATAGTTGGTACTCGAGAATAAATCCGAGACAATCGACTCATAATGAAGTCAATCCTCTCCAAAGCCTTAACCAACAGACCCAAGATGGCAGTTATTATGGTAAAACCAATCTTTCTATTTTTTGTAATCATATTTTGTTAAATTTAATTTATACTTTTATAATCCACGGTTTTACTATCCCCTATGAATTGACTACAACCCCCAAGCACACTTTACAATCACACGTGTGACATGTGGTAGAGGCGCCAAACCTAAATTACATGTAATCATGCCAAACAGATAGTTGTGGGACTAATATTTAATGTTTATTATTACCTATGTTAAGTAGGAAATATTATGGAAATATAATAAAAATGTGCAATGGCGACTTCACTCCCAGTAAGTAAGACAGGAACGAAGAGTGTTACGAAACTCGAACCATTTCAGCTGTAGTCTTATATTAAAATATTTATGAAAGTAATTAAATATAAATTTTGAAATAACAATACGTGTTTTGTATCGTGTAAAAACTATTTTGTCCATATTTCCTGAACGAAAAAAAATATGGATCTGCGGTTTTCACTAATATTTTCGATATTTTATACTAATTTTAATAATGTTAAAAAATATATATGAGTCCATTTAAATTTTTCAAGAAAAATCGATAAAATTAATAAGTTCTCAAAAAGCGCCACCTAGCAACAAATATATGAATCAAAACAACTTTTTTTATCGAACATCGTTTGAAGCAAGAAAAGTTCTTTCAAACGATACTAAGTTTGCCAAATTCTATAAAGTTAAACAGAAGTTATAAGCATTTTCGTACAGAAGAATTCACCCTCTCCTCCTACCCTTATTTGATAAACGAGCAAAAAGTTTTAGACCAAAATTGTGTATAATTGTTTCAGCTTTCCAATAAAGTTATTTTTGAGTTACATTAATTGCCTATAATTTGGAGAAAATCATGATTTTATCATTTACCATGGCAGGTACGCCCCCTAGCGGCGAAGCTAGAAACTTGAAAATAATTTCCAGCGATTTCTCTTGGTCACTTTTACTATAAATATTTTTTCCGAAGGCTGTACGATAAATAGTTTCTGAGATACAGCCGGCGACCATTCTTAGTTCTACACCCTGTACAGTCGGCGACACAGAATAGTTTCCAGACAAATTGATCAAAGTAGCGATTTTTTAATTTTTTTAGCATTATAAATCAGACTTTTTAAATCAAAATTTCTTTTAACGACAGTGGTGGAGACAGGAGAAGATCTCATTAAATTACATTTACTTGTCTACTTGACCAACTATCTTCTAGATGTGCCACATTTGCGCCTTTTTGAGCATCAGTAAGAACATTTCTAGGCGTTTGACTTAAATACTTTACATAAAATATTGTGACACAAGTATGACTGCTAATAATGTCACTAAGCAATTATCGAGACTATGATCATGATTTAATTTACAATGGAAAAAAATGCCTGGAAACTATTCCGTGTCGCCAACTGTACTATCGGCGCAAGCCAAATTTGAACGGTTAATTTTTCTATTGTAACTTCATAGGCGTACTGTAATGTGTCAGATTTGGCACATTGCAAAAATTAATCTGTCATCAAAAAATTCCATAAATTTGCCGAAAAATATGCCACGATATTTAACAGAAGCCGAAAAAGCAAGGACCGTAGCCAAGTTAGAAGAAAACGTGTCTAAAGGCTGCATATTTTATGTTCGGAAAAGATGGCAAGAAGAACTGAGATTTCAAAGGCCAGCGAGACAGGGTATCGGAAGGATATCTAATGGGGTTGAAGACAATCTTAACCAGAATCCTTTTAACAGCGCTATAAGAGCTAGAGAAGAAACACCACATTCCAGGATCTCCTATAGGACAGCACAGACGCGTCTCAAAGAGTCTTATTTAAAGAGCGGCGTTGCCGCACGCAAAATATTCTTATCTGCTGAACACAAATAGAGAAGAGTACAATTTGCAAATCATTATTTAAACACTGATGAGGAATTTTGGAACACCGTTGTACTTTCTGATGAGAAGACTTTCCAGTCCTGTAATAGTGGAAGACTACGAGTATATCGACACTCTGCTAAAAAAAATATCTGATGTGCCCAACACATGACTTTCGTATACATTGCCATGATACAGTTTTAATCTTTGGAAAATACTGAAGGGGTAGCCAATAATCACATGCTGTCGACATTCAACACGTTATTAATATAAAATCACATTTATTTATTACTAGCTGTCCCCCGCGGGCTTCGCCCCACCATAGTTTTCTGTCTTGCTCCGTTTTTACTTTCTTATACGAAGTATAAGGAAGTATTGTAATCGTGATTTTTTTCGACTCCGAGATTTTGATGGATTTACACGTTTTGAGGGCCCCTGAATCCATTTTGATTATTTTCGCCATGATGTCTGTCTGTCTGTGTGTGTGTGTGTCTGTCTGTATCCACGATAACTCAAAAACGAGTTGTCGGATTTGATTCAAATTTCATATTTAAGAGTTTGAACAAAATTGTGGGTGCCACATTAAATCTTTTTCGTCTAGCGCCAACACAAGTGGTACTTACCAGAAGACATTTTTAGGTTTTTTAGGAATATCTTGAAAAATAAACAATTTACGAAATTTTTTTATTCTAAGACATTGATTTAGAATTAAATTTTGAACAAATTTTGTTTGAACTTTTTTTTGAAATTCCGTCAAAATTTTTTAATTATTTATTCATATAGTAGCGCCATCTATCTCTCATTTACAAAAGTACATTTTATAAATTACAGAAATCTATACCGTTGAGGAAATTGATTGTAGCAGTATTATTTGAAAAGATCGACGGCTACGGCAGCATTGTGGTGGCGAAACTATCACCGGTTGTTACGCGGTCGTTGATTTGTGGTTTTTGTGTCACATTGTAATATGTACAGTTAATTTCACAGAAATTAGGTTATTTTTTATCATGAGTCGTTCAGTAAGTTTTGTCATTTTGATTTTTGGCGACGGATGCAAATAAGTATTTTATTCACAATCAGTTAGTAATATACAGCTTTTCGTACTAGTCCAGTCAATCTGTCGAAATTTGTGGAAAAAATTACCCGGTAAACTTTCTCTTCATAAATCGTTAGGGGATCATGTGGAAAGCTTAAATTCAAAAACTCGGGAAAATCCTCGGACCCATTTTTTGGGAAATTCAAGAAATGTTTGGATTTGATTTTACGCGAGAACGGTGAGTTGCATAAGAAAAGTTTGTAAATAAACATTGTAGTGGGCAATATTTTCTATAATTTATCTCTAAGGATCGATGCGCTACGAAGAAAAATGCCAAAAGTAGAGGGCGCCAAAGTACCCAAAAATGAGTTTTTTCACTTTTTTACATCGAAAAATTTTTTTTTCGCATAACTGTAAATATAAATGTTGACAATCGAAGAAAAACACACAATTTTTATATAAACGTTTTTTCTCTACGATCCACCGTTTCGGAGATACAGCATGCAGAGTTTCGTGTAGTGTATTTCGATACACACACCATTGAAGGTATGAAGGAAAAGTACGTGAAATTTCAAAGTGTCGTTCCTTAAAGATTGTGGAAAGTAGTAGATATTCGCTTGGGAGTGTTTCCATGGCTCGGTTTTTTCAAGTACGTTGTACGTTCTGCACTTCCCAAAGTGGCAAGCAATACTAAAAGGTCAATGTCTTCGTCAATTATTGTAGTAGAGTCATACTCAGCAGATCTCTGGAGAGCTGTCTCGACTATTAGACGATCCTCAAACGCCTGCTTAACCTCAAAGCCAACAGCCTGGAGGTCTGTTTGAAGAAAATTGATTAAATGATATTTGTTTTTGTCGTTAGACAATAGTATATTTCGTTAGGAGTCTAGAAATAAGGATTTTTCCGTGCGCGCGTGACAAATTCTTGTGGGAGGCGAAGCCGAACACGAAGTCATGCAAGCACGGAAAATCCATTTCTGGACGTGTAATGAACGATATTTTTATTATACTTATCTGGAAACAACGCAAAAAAGATTAGATGTAAATTTAGAACATTTTATTTTCAAAGTAATAATAATACATCGTAAAAATAGTAGGCAAACACGATTAACATTTCCACTCTGCATGCTGTATCTACGAAAGGGTGGATCGTAGAGAAAAAACGTTTATATAAAAATTGTGTGTATTTCTTCGCTTGTCAACATTTATATTTACAGTTGTGCGTAAAAAATTTTTTTCCGGTGTAAAAAAGTCAAAAAACTCTATTTTGGGTACTTTGGCGCCCTCTACTTTTGGCATTTTTCGTCGTAGCGCATCGATCCTTTGAGATAAATTGTAGAAAATATTGCCCTCTACAATATTTATTAACAAAACAGATTGACTGGACTATACCCCTTAAAAGTTAGAAAGTGAGCCATTCCTTGGTTATACTTCAACCAGTCAGTAATAGTAAAATATCTGATGTGCCCAACACATGACTTTCTTATACTTACGGATAGTATCACAATAATTACTTTTCCTAAAGAAATTAAGTTAAATTTCTTGTAAAAATTTTGAGGGTTTCCAGCAATTTTCAAATAGTCTCTGTCGCACTTATTGCAATACGCATAAATCTGTCCTTGTCCCACTCATTACTGCCAGATTTTAGGACAAATAAATAACAGAATACTTATGAAAATTCCACAGTGCGAAAAATGCTTGATATCTTTGAATTTGCTGTAGCTAAACTTTAAAGATTTATAAAATACTTCTCAGTTTTGGTCAACGTTTCACTCAAACAAACTGTGCAGTGCACAATAATCCTTCTCATCAAAATATTTCGATCTTTTGCCTTTGACAGCTGTTTGACTAACAATCTCTTCTTCTTCTTCGTACTTGGATTGCAAAGCAATGTCAAGTTTTTGGTGTTTGGCGATATAGCCACTCTCACCAGGATTGGATTAATTGGTTTTCACTTTTTAAATTTTTATAACTTTATTCGAGCTCTTCGTGTGTTTAATGCAAATAGAATCTTTAGTATAAAAACAAATAGATTTCTGTAATGTAAACAACAGCCACTCAGAGATAGATGGCAACACTATATAAATATGTAAATAATTTATAATTATTAAAAAACGGCGCAAAATAAAACACTTTTGTTACTTTGTCGACACGTCTAAAAATTGAAAGAGCATTCACAAAAAATTTGGCGTCGATATCTTTAATGTAGATTTGCATGCATAATACAATTTCACGACTTTATTGTATATATTAGAAAAAATTTTAATCGAGTTGCCATGATATCCAAAACATAAAACCGTAGCCGTTGTAGCCGTCGATCTTTTCAAATAGTAATGCTACAATCGATTTCCTCAACGGTATAGATTTCTGTATGTAAACAACATGTACTTTGTAAATCAGAGATAGATGGCGCCACTATATAAATAAAAAATTTTGACGGAATTTCAAAAAAAGTTTCAAACAAAATTTGTTCAAAATTTAATTCTAAATCAATGTTAAAGAATAAAAAAATGTCGTAAATTGTTTATTTTTCAAGATATTCCTAAAAAACCTAAAAATGTCTTCAGGTAAGTACCACTTGTGTTGGTGCTAGATGAAAAAGATTTAATGTGGCACCCACAATTTTGTTCAAACTCTTAAATATGAAATTTGAATCAAATCCGTTAAGTCGTTTTTGAGTTATCGTGGATACAGACAGACACACAGACACACAGACAGACATCATGGCGAAAATGGTCAAAATGGATTCAGGGGCCCTCAAAACGGGTAAATCCATCAAAATCTCGAAGTCGAAAAAAATCACGATTACAATACTTCCTTATACTACGTATAAGAAAGTAAAAATCAGATCTTGTTTACTAACAGCATAAACAATACGTAGGTATAAAGAAAAATTGAAATGTGGCTAGCAGTAACTTTCTTATACATCTATAAAATGTAATAAATATGCAACTTAATTAACATTAATAAAGGTTTTGATCACATTTTTTACAGATGTCACTTTGTCACTTTAATAAAAGTGTTAGGTTACTTATTTATCGACAATTCGTTGGTTTACTCAAGATCGGTTTTTCAATAGATGGTGAACTTTAACTAATAGTTCATTCTCTTGATTACCATTGTTTTAATAATAGTATTTAAGGAAATAAACCTATAGTTAAGGTTAACTCCTGATTGAAAAACTGGACCTGAATGTCAGATGTGATATTCCTATACAAACGTCAAATTATCTTTGTTTTTTCAATTTTTGGTGGAATGTCAAAAAGAAGTTCTAATGAAATATATTCAAAAATTTATTATGAATCATAATACCTACCTACTGTACAATATTTTGCTTATATTCGTTTATGAAGTACCTACATGAATTATGATGAATATTAAACCAACATTTTTTACAATCAAAACTAAGATAAGTCAAATTGCACACATAAGCTCAAGGATATTTACCTACTGAAACTTAAAGATTATCAATAATTAAATTGTCAAACACGCAAAATTTTATTTTAAAAGCAAAATTTTGTCACGCAACAAAAACATAGCACGAGATTTATGAATTTGTATCGTGTTGTAACTGTATACTACAAACATATACGATTTTTTAATTATTATATACGTTTAGTTTTATACAATATAATTACAGATTAGGTACCTACTTATACTATTTTAATATTAAAAGGTGAAGGTTAATAACAGATAGAACGATTTTTCTTAATTAATTAATACTAAAATCAGATAAATTTAGCGAAGTGAAAGATTAGAAATGTTGCTATCTTTTTACACACATAGTAAAATCTAAAATAGTATTAATTCATAGAATTACTTACCTTCCATATTGCAAAAGTTGTATTTTACTCCATTACATTTTAGGGTCGGTTAACTTTGATGAAGCTTTATGTATAAAGAAGGAAGAAGGGTCCATTTCTTTAAAGCAAACAATATTTTATCTCTTTCAAAAAATGTTATGAGCACAGATAACTATTCATAAGAACATGCAGTGTGATCACGGATGGAATTACATATTGGATAAAATATTTTATATGCATTTTACAAGAAAAATTATTTTCATTATTTTCATAAAAAATTTAAAAGGAGTGAACTAAAGTCTGAAGGAAACAATTAAATTATGAATTTTTAATAATATGTAATAGGTATGTTTTACAATTGAATTGCAGAAATAGAATGAATGAATCTATCTAAAGAATATTTTCCAACGTTAGGATGACCTCATCGTACGTGCTCAATCGCCCCAAATATGCCCAACAGACTCCGCATGGCATCGTCAGGCGATTTGATTTGCGTGATATCTTACAAATTTTGGTTTCTTTGAAACCACTGAAAACATTTTGGTTATGTTCACAGATTTAGTTACAAAGAAGATTTCTTTATTAGTCAGAAAATTTAACTCTTGAGAAAATGCTCTGCTGCTTGTTGTTTTGAAACTTTATAAAAGTTTTAAAAAGTTGTATAGGGGAATCAGAATGGTGGAAAATCCAACTGACTCTCAAGACTCAAGAGCAAAGTACTTACTAGCTTCATTTGAGAAAATAGGTATACATTATCGTACAAATTTCAGAAATGTGTTGTGTATAAAATTTTATTTACGACCATTCAGAAACTGAAACAGCATTTTCTTATAATCATATATATATATATATATATATATATTGTGACGATAGGGCCAATAAACATACAAAATTATTTTATAGAAATAATATTTAAAATTAATTAATTAATTAATTAATTATATTAATTATATTGAGTAATTATGCATACGTGCAAAATTGTGCATAGTAATGAATTATATCTAGGCCAATGTATATTTCCGATAGCAACACCTCCGAAATCCCCAAATCAGCAGTCAGCTGAATTGCGATCCAAAGCAGTCCAGTGTTCCTTCTAGAACTATTTTACGTCATGTTTTACCAGCAACGTTAGCTATTATTTTTATATAAATATAGGACCTTTAGATATATGAAATTAGTTATAATCTAGTTATACTTGAGTTAGTAACTTAATAACTACTGTATTATAATTCAATCATCTTTATTAAAATGTAAGTTATCTTACACATCGTTTTTCCATACAATCTCCCTTAATCCTTTCCTAAAACCCCCCAAAATCATCAACGCCACATATCGTGGAGATGACGATAACACTCAAAATATTATCGTCACATATGGTGGAGGCGCCGAGTTCCTATCCCTGTGGATATTCTTCATAATTCCACAAAACCTCACCCAATTCCTACCCTTTCAAATATGGTTCCTGCAACAAGAAGAAAAAGTCAAGTAGACGCACCTGATGTCGAAGAAGCCTTGATTCCCACCATGGAGATACAAGACTTCTCATCTAGAATATCATCCTGTTTATTTACGTCATCTACCTGTTAAGAAGACATCACTACATTGCTGCTGCATTAATTCCAAGAGCATCAGAAGAAATGGAAAGCAACGTCGAAATGCCACCTCCAAGAGACCTGCAAGAAAAAATGTACCTCCAGTAAAGTTAGACGAAGGAAGAAACAAAACACCCCTGTACCAGTGATAGAAGAAAATTCCTAAATGATGAATAATGTTATTGACAAGCCCCCAGAGATGAAGCGCGCAAATACTGAAGTATTTATATATGAAGAAATATGGCAGCAGGAAGCATGCCCAAATTCATTGGTCTTTGCCTAACCAAGGCTGGTCGCAACAGGCCCCCATTGTCGGACCTGGCGAAATGCCGCTAGTATCAACCACTCTGCCTAGCCACCAGATGGAAAGTCCCAGCTTGACGCTAGTGTTGGATTGGTTAGCCTTAGACTAGTACCTAAAATAAAAATATTTTTGGTACCAAGACGAGTATTATTATGAATTATTATATTGATTGTTATTATGATTATATTTACTATTGGGCAAAATAACTAATGGGAAAATTCAGAGGTACAGGTATATAAAAAATATTTTTGAATCAGCTGATACTAATATAGAAAGAGGTCAATGTCAAGTTTATAGGTTACTTTACAAATGGAAGACGAGGCGAAAAATGCAGATGCAGCAATCTAGCAATTACATACGTTTTAATATTGTTAACATTACTATTAATTTTTTTTTGTATCAGGAAAAGTCAAGGGAACCATAAGGAATAACTTTTATACAATTGCCTTAAATAACTCACTAAAAGTATAATTTAAATTTCATATGTATTTTTTTTATAGGAAGGAACAAGGGAGAATTGTTAAACATATTTTTAATTTCTTTTATATTTACAGAATAATTTTACTTACCTCATCTATTATTTTGTTTTAGATCTTTTTATTTTCTATAATCTAATGGACCTAAAACTAAAAATCACTCAACACCACACGATGCACGCTTGTTGGTACAACGACAATGACGCCCGTTCTTGCAAATTCAGCAATTAAGCAATTCACTATACCGGGGACAATAGAAAACTTCCGTTCTACGAGGGGCATTGGAAAATTGCTCTGGGTCGACCAATTTTGGACCGGGGTGTTGTGACGATAGGGCCAATAAACATACAAAATTATTTTATAGAAATAATATTTAAAATTAATTAATTAATTAATTAATTATATTAATTATATTGAGTAATTATGCATACGTGCAAAATTGTGCATAGTAATGAATTATATCTAGGCCAATGTATATTTCCGATAGCAACACCTCCGAAATCCCCAAATCAGCAGTCAGCTGAATTGCGATCCAAAGCAGTCCAGTGTTCCTTCTAGAACTATTTTACGTCATGTTTTACCAGCAACGTTAGCTATTATTTTTATATAAATATAGGACCTTTAGATATATGAAATTAGTTATAATCTAGTTATACTTGAGTTAGTAAGTTAATAACTACTGTATTATAATTCAATCATCTTTATTAAAATGTAAGTTATCTTACACATCGTTTTTCCATACAATCTCCCTTAATCCTTTCCTAAAACCCCCCAAAATCATCAACGCCACATATCGTGGAGATGACGATAACACTCAAAATATTATCGTCACATATGGTGGAGGCGCCGAACTCCTCTCCCTGTGGATTACTTTGGACCAAAATATTATCGTCACAATATATATAATATTAATATATTGCTAGCATCCTATCCACTTCATTGTATCATTAAGGTTTATCCGTAAATTCTACAGAGTGGCTCAGAGTTTATTTTTCAAACTTCAATAGGTGATAATACTCGCCAAAATAATAAGATTTTTCATTTGCCATATGGGAATCAAACTGAAAAAGTGTCCTTCAAATAACAGCAAATAGTAGATGGCGCAAGTGTACCATAAGGGTATGATATGAACTTAGCAGTTGTAAACAAAGTGAAGTATGTTTATAGTTAAAGTAACCTCAAAACTATTGAAGGTATAAGAAGAAGTGTAGAAGGCAAAGAGAACAAACGCCAACTCTGTGAATTAAAAATTAAATAAATATAATAAATGAAAAATTTGTTAATTTAAACGAAGTTCACCAATCCTAAAATTATTAAAATAATACACATTTTATAATTTATTAACGTAACAAAAAAAAAACACTTTTAATACACAGAGTCGGCATTTCTCCCCTTTGCCTTCTACACTTCTTCTTCTACCCTCAATAGTTTTGAGGTTATTTTAACTCAGCATACTTCACTTTGTTTACAACTGCTAAGTTCATATCATACCCTTATGGTACACTTGCGCCATCTACTATTTGATGCTATTCGACGGATACTTTTAATACACACAGTCGGCGTTCCTCCCCTCTACCTTCCATAGCCACTTTTCATATAGTTACAGGGTGTTAAACTTGACATTTTTTATCAGATTTTTTGAAATTACTCGAAAACTAAAAAGGCTATTGATTTCAAATTTGGTACGAACAGTAACAATGTTTATTGCTATCAGATAAGGGTAATTTGATTTTATTTTATATACTGAATGTTCTTTTTCTGGTGGGTCATACGCTTTTATTCACTCTAACTTTTTTTGCGTATTCCTTTGACTATTTATTATAAAGTACAAGACACGATAGACCTTTTCACTAACTTTTTATACTCTTGCATTTTTTTTAAATTTGGCTTATTTTAAAAGTTGTAGCCTCTGGCAGATAAAATGTACTCCTACTAAATTGCAAGTTCATACTCCTAAGGCGTTTTCGGAAAGTTACTCGAGTTAACTCGGGTAAATTATCCTTCTTTGTTTCGTACACACACGCAGGCTATAAGATTATGTCAATTTCAGTCACCCAGGGTTAACTCGAGTAACTTTCCGAAAACGCTTCTAGCCTCTAGTTGTCATGGTAAACAGAAATAAGTTGATGTCAGTAAGTTTTTAATCATTTAATTTAATGTACCAACAAGCGAAGATTTCACAAATGAAGTTTAGTGGCGTTAATATGTATTTTACTTTTTAAAAATGAAATAAATAACAGCATACTCTTCATTTGTGAAAAGTCTTGCCATGTTGGTACATAAAATAACTGTTTAAAAACTTACTGGCACCAATTAACCGACATTTTTTACATTTGTTTACCATGACAACAAGGATTATGAACTTGCAATTTAGTACATTTTATCTTTTCGGAGTCCACAACTTTTAAAGGAAGCCAAATATTAAAAAAAATGGAAGAGTATTAAAAGATAGAGAAAAGGCCTGTCGATTTTAGTACTTTATTAAAAATAGTCAAAGGAATGCGTAAACAAAGTTAGAGTGAATAAAAGCGTACGGCCCACCAGAAAAAGAACATTCAGTATATAAAATAAAATCAAATTACTCTGATCTGATAGCAATAAACATTGTTACTGTTCGTACCAAATTTGAAATCAATAGCCTTTTTAGTTTTTGAGTAATTTAAAAAAAACTGATAAAAAATGTCAAGTTTAACACCCTGTACTTCCAAAGGACGCGTTTATATGAAAAGTGGCAAATGAAAAATCTTATTATTTTGGCGAGTATTATCACCTATTGAAGTTTGAAAGGTAAATTCTGAACCACCCTGTTATGTTCCTGATACGTTTGCGAATATTTTTAACTCGATACAAGCACACGAACTCACCCTATTTTATATTTTAATTTATCTTAATAAAATTTAGACATTATTATTATATTTTCTGCATTGCATTAATAATTGTTTGGTTTAATTAAAACATAAGGTATCCCCTGAAAATTTTTGTTTAACAAAAATGTGTATTTATATGTTATGTTTATGTCTCTTTCTAATATAAGCTCCAACGGATCATATTTGCTGCATCGTATTATGTCACTAGTATATATTTTCGCGAGAATTTTTCAACCCTATTTCATTCAAACACTTTTTTGTTTTTTATTGTAATAAAACTTAATGGGTTTGTGTGAATTCATTTAGTTAGAAGAATATTCTCTCACAAAGCCATACAAAAAGATGTTTCCCGTTACATCTAATGGAATTTATCACATAACAATAGATGCTCTTAGAAAAGTGTTATATTGGTGAAAGAAAGAAAAATAAATGTTTAACACATTAATATAATTTACTTGTTTATTTAGTTGTTGACCAAACAAATACTGTGAGTTTATTAAATTCTATTACTTCATTTCTTAATTTTTTATTTATTCTCATTTGTAAATTTTGACTTTAATATAGCTTAAATCCACAGTATAACAATAATGGGTAATATCACGACAAATGTATGATTTTATCCAAATAAATGTTCCTCCGCGAAGGTTTCCTACTTATAGATGGTGTTTAGTGAACGTGGTGTGCACGGTATAAGAATATCTACAGTTGGATTCTTTTAACTTTTTGAACTTTTAAATTTATTTCTGATGCGATTTTTCAAATCTTGTGACATTATCTATTTTTTTAGTCTTATATTTTAATTGATTTATTAGACATTCATTACTTGTACTGTAATGAGATTCATTACGATACAAGTTTATAAACAATAGAAATGCAACATTACAGCAATATTCCGTCAATATCAAATATGGCCATGAACATCTGACAGATCTAAAATTTAAAAATTGACAGTTCATTTTGGTTTTCTTGCATTTCTTCTTCATACTATTATATCGAGCGATCAAATAAATTTGTAATCGAGTCATCCATGGATTTGAATCCGTATGTCTTTAACTTGAACCATTTTAGCTTTCAACTGACATTTTATTGTAATGCAGTTCAAGTACCTACATACGATTTCGGGTTCATGGATGACTCGATTACAAATTTATTTGATCGCTCTTTACCTTGCTTAAATCTTATTAGAGGTACATAGGAACATAAGGTAATAATACAATAAACATATCTTCAAATTTATAATGTTGATTTAAGTAGTTAATTATGGTTAAACTTACCATTTCATTCAGGTTTATACTTAAATAATATTAATGGACCCGCATGTGTACTACGTATTGATTTTCTTAGATGTCATATGGTTACGATAAGAAAATAGCGTTACGTGTTTACAGGGGCTATAAGCTATATTCTCTCACGAAAAGATCTTGACATGCACACAAAAAGCATTTGGTTGGATATTAAATTAAAGCCTAGTTTTTCAATCCTTAAGGGCCGGTTGTATAAAAATTTAATCGCGAGATAATCCTCAAAAATGATAAACTGCCATAGAAACGATTGTTGATTACAATTGTCACTATAGATATTTTGGAGGATAAAAAATTTAACACCGCGATTAAATTTTTATACAATCGGCCCTAAGTTCAAATTAATTCACTTAGATACCATTAATAAAACAATGGTATCCAAGGGAATATTATTAGTTAAGGAACAAGGTTAACTATCAATTGGAATACTGGCCCTTAATAATAAATATAATATTTAATATGTATAATTTTACATATTATATGTAGCTCTGTAGCTCTCAATTTCCAGACCCACAACTCATTGTGGAATTGGCAAAATGGCAATGTTTTTGAACATTTATTGCGGTACGTAAATACTTAATTATTATAAAATTTCGTGCTTTAGTATTTTTGAACATCATACTCTGTACACAGCCTAGATACTAGTCCAGGAAAAATAGACTTTAACATGGAAAAAAATTGTTATTTATAGCCCTCAATAATGTGTGAAAGTTCCCCATCGATTTGATGGCTGCTAACTGAGTTACTCGAGGTCAAAGGTCGCGATAAACAGTTTTTTGCAAATATTTCAAAAACGGCGACCTTTATTGAAAAAAATATAGAGAGCTAATTTTTAGCTGAGGCAATTTGCTATAAAAAGTTATTCAGAAGTTTTGTGTAGGGGCAATCGTATACGAGATATAGCGTTTCAAAAACTAAGAACGTAGAGATTACTTCACTACGAAGAATAACGACTGATCTGCTTAGGATATGAAAGTTGGATAATGAATTATTATTCAATATGTATATTTATGGCGTTTTTTATTTATTTATGCATTTATTGCATTTATTTGGGCATTTATGATACAGTAATTAACTTTCTTCCGTTTCGGAGAGCGATTGTTCCGTCACCAAAATTTGGACGAGGAAAGACGATGGATCGATGTCGTTATCCATCTCCTCGTTATCAATATTAAAATTTTACATGTTCATACATGTTTGGCAATTACATTGGCTTACATTCTGCTTTCCGCCGACATTTCGTAATTTCGTGATTTTTTTCTTTGATACGAATGAACGAAAATATGATATTGATACATCATTTTATTCAGAAAAATTCGTGGATTTCAAAATTAGATTAAATAATTATAGTTGCCATTTAAAACAAAAATTGACTATCGTTGCTCAAAGGCATTTTAAACAAAAAAATATTATTTGTTGTGAGGTTATAGCAGGCTTTAAACCATTTAGTTAGGTGTTTGAATTTTGAAAATCGGATAACTAGTAACAAACCTACAGCTCTGGCCGTTTTTCATGCAGCTCTCTGTATTTTACAACAAGACATGAAAATAAATTTATTTTTTGTGCCTCAGGTTGGCATTAGTCATTTTGCATTCGTATAAATCGGCTGGAAACTCATGTTTTGCGGGGCTAGACCGGCAAAAACTAGGAATTTTTAGTTTATCGATTGGCATCATTGAAATCATAAAGAAAATTTGTATTTTCCATAGAAACGGATTATTATTTCTGTTATTCGGCTACTACTGTCAGTGTCAATTTTAAGTATCGCGTGTTACCAATAAAAAAAAAATCCCTAATACCAAATATTTTGTAAATTTTATTTATTTAAATAAACTTCGGCACAAAAAATAGTGTGTATTACACGCCTTGAAACTGTTTTGCGAGTACTCGTAGTTGCGGGCCTCGGCCTACGGCCTCTGCTCGCAAACCCTACTCGCACTCGCAAAACTCTAGTTTCAAGGCTAGTTATACAAATTACTATTACCTGAAATCGTCAAGAAAGTCAAACTTTCAAGGCTATTTTGGTTCAAGAAAATTGATCATTGCAAGACTAGTACTGTAATATTTTACATGACGGTCATAAAGGTACGGGTACACACAGCTACTTTTGCTGCGCTGCAGTATAAAAAGCTGCGCAACTCCAGTGAATCTTCATGTGACTACCTATGCAACCTGCAAAGTAGCGCGTGTAGCAAGGTTGCGCGCAACATTTTCGTGTTGCATGCAATCTCAAATCTAGCCTAGTGTGAATGGAATTTTTAGGGGTTGCAAGCGCTGCAAAAAATATCAAATCAGCTGAAACTTTTGCAGCGGAAGCGTGTGCAGCATTTTGGCGGTAGACAGTTGTAGTCCTGTCATATTAGATAAAAAATAGGGTTTTGTCGAGAAAAATTACCAACTGGCTGGATTTTTGTGTTTAGCTTCGCTTCGCCATTATAAAATTGGGTCAAAAGTCCCCATGTGTGGGACGCAAGCTTAATTTTATATTTGGTAGTCTGCACATATATAGGTTTTTGCGAATATCTCCTTAAGATTTGGAGTCATGCCACAAAGACCTATTATTAACATTTGTAGAGTATAAAATTCTCCACAAAAAACGTCCCGTAATTTTTTCCGAAATCGCAATGGTTTTCGTGCTAGCGCTTTGTTAATTTACGGCGCGCATGACATTGTTTAAACATGGTTATTTACAACATGCAATGACTTTTGCGATAAACACGATCGGATTCCTCAAATATACCCTTAGATGTAAATTTACATGGGATTACAAAAAAATATTCATCACTCCTGATTTTTTTATATCTTTCGATATTGCAATTTGTTAACAACGTTAATTTTCATACTTCGAAGGTGTAAAAAATTTTTTGTTCGGCGGCAAACAAACTGCTAGGATAGAATCCCAAAATGCTGCAGCTTGACAGGGTGATGCAAAAACAGCGTGTTGTGTGTGAACAGTGTCGCAACCTTTTATTACCCTTGCAGTTTTATCGGATAGCTGCAGCACGAAAAACTGCGTGCTGCACGTTACTTTTGGGATGTGTGTGAATGCAATACGAAAGTTTTGTGTACCCGTACCTTAACAGTACTATTTTAAAAAATAAACGCAATTTTTACTGGTTCTGTTTGTGCTCCTTGTTATTTAAGGACATGCAGAACCTTTCCAAAGTAAAATAAATTTGGTCATTCTAAAGATAAAATATCTGATGTGCCCAACACATGACTTTCTTATACTTACGGATAATATCACAATAATTACTTTTCCTAAAGAAATTAAGTTAAATTTCTTGTAAAAATTTTGAAGTTTTCCAGCAATTTTCAAATAGTCTCTGTCGCACTTATTGCAATACGCATAAATCTGTCCTTGTCCCACTCATTATAACCGAATTTTACGACAAAAATGTGTTTTATTTTAGATTTTTGACTTATTACTCACTTAAAAAAATCTCCCGGTATGAAATTACATTTATTTATTCATTATTATTGTTTTCGGTACCATAGAAACCAGTAAAATGAAAAAAAACTAATGGTCCGGTCCTTCTGGGATAGGGACCTTCCGTTTGGCAGCCATATAATGAGACAAATGGTCTACCTCGACCATCGGATTCAACTATCAACGCGCTATGAGAAATATAAAGTGTTTTAAGAATATCTAGTTTTTTTGAAATTTTTTGACGGAATTTCAAAAAATCTCGAAGTCGAAAAAAATCACGATTACAATACTTCCTTATACTTCGTATAAGAAAGAAAAATATCTGATGTGCCCAACACATGACTTTCTTATACAGCGTGATCTGTTGGTATTAAAACAGTTGCGAAATTAGAAATTTTTTTTGTGGTATGATTTACAAACCTGATTGTCACAATTAAAAATGTCTGTTTAGAAAATCTAAGGTTATAATATGGTGAAGTATTGTTATGTTGGGATTGTCAAGATTGTCAAAAGTTGACAGTAAGATGTGCGCGCCAGCGCCCTTACGGTTGTTTGCGTCAATAGTACCAATTCCACTAGTAATTTTTTCAATACCAACAGATTCAGTCATTCTTGATCACGCTATACATTGCCATGATACAGTTTTAATCTTTGGAAAATACTGAAGGGGTAGCCAATAATCACATGCTGTCGACATTCAACACGTTATTAATATAAAATCTCATTTATTTATTACTAGCTGTCCCCCGCGGGCTTCGCCCTACGATAGTTTTCTCTGTCTTGCTCCGTTTTTTCAATAATATTTAATTGTATTACAATATATCAATATTACACAAAAAACACGCCACCACGATGCTACCATTGCCGTCGATTTTTTCAATAATAATTATAGGTACAGTTAATTTGACAGAAATCGACTACACCTAATATTTCCCTGATTCCCTGTGTTACAATGCCTTTGTTTGATTGACGTTTACTGTCAAATTGACAAATTAAGTACTTATTTGCATCCGTCGCCAAAAATCAAAATGCCAAAACTTACTGAACGACTCATGATATAAAATAACCTAATTTCTGTGAAATTAACTGTACATATTACAATATGACACAAAAAACACAAATCAACGACCGCGTAACAACCGGTGGTAAAAAGTTCAAACAAAATTTGTTCAAAATTTAATTCTAAATCAATGTCTAAGAATAAAAAAATGTCGTAAATTATTTATTTTTCAAGATATTCATAAAAAACCTAAAAATGTCTTCAGGTAAGTACCACTTGTGTTGGCGCTAGACGAAAAAGATTTAATGTGGCACCCACAATTTTGTTTAAACTCTTAAATATGAAATTTGAATCAAATCCGAGAACTCGTTTTTGAGTTATCGTGGATACAGACAGACAGACAGACATCATGGCGAAAATGGTCAAAATGGATTCAGGGGTCCTCAAAACGTGTAAATCCATCAAAATCTCGAAGTCGAAAAAAATCACGATTAAGAAAGTAAAAATAGAAAATTTATAATATTTTTACTTTCTTATACGAAGTATTGTAATCGTGATTTTTTTCGACTTCGAGATTTTGATGGATTTACACGTTTTGAGGGCCCCTGAATCCATTTTGACCATTTTCGCCATGATGTCTGTTTGTCTGTCTGTCTGTCTGTCTGTGTGTCTGTGTGTGTGTCTGTCTGTCTGTATCCACCATAACTCAAAAACGAGTTATCGGATTTGATTCAAATTTCATATTTAAGAGTTTGAACAAAATTGTGGGTGCCACATTCAATGTTTTTCATCTAGCACCAAAACAAGTGACAGTTACCAGTAGATATTTTTAGGTTTTTTAGGAATATCTTGAAAAATAAACAATTTATGAGATTTTTTTATTCTTTAACATTGATTTAGAATTGAATTTTGAACAAATTTTGTTTGAACTTTTTTTTTTAATTCCGTCAAAAAAATTTCAAAAAACTAGATATTCTTAAAACACTTTATATTTCTCATAGCGCGCGTTGATAGTTGAATCCGATGGTCGAGGTGTCTCATTATATGGCTGCCAAACGAAAGGTCCCAGGTTCGAATCCCAGAAGGACGGACCATTAGTCTTTTTTTATTTTACTGGTTTCTATGGTATCGAAAACAATAATAATGAATAAATAAATGTAATTTCATACCGGGAGATTTTTTTAAGTGAGTAATAGGTCAAAAATCTAAAATAAAACACATTTTTGTCGTAAAATTCAGTTATAATTAGTGGGACAAGGACAGATTTATGCGTATTGCAATAAGTGCGACAGAGACTATTTGAAAATTGCTGGAAACCCTCAAAATTTTTACAAGAAATTTAATTTAATTTCTTTAGGAAAAGTAATTATTGTGATACTATCCGTATAAGAAAGTCATGTGTTGGGCACATCAGATATTTTTATTTTACTAAACTGCTGGCCAATTGAAACGTACCAAGCGAATTTTTAGGTTGAATTTAAAGTCAAATATTTTGAAAAGGAGAAAAGATATCAATTTGAGGTTTTCAGGATTCAAGAGATAGTTTTATTGCGAAAGCAATAGTGTGACCCGATTTTTTTACTTTGAAGTACGTTACTATCTACAGGGTATGAAAGAAAGTCGTCTTTTTTTCTCAAACTTTATACTTACCGGAATTCCACAAAGTTTTTTTTTATATTTTTTTGATGTCGATTTTTTTAGTCCCTGGTTAATGAGGAAAAAACCAATTTCTCAAAATTTTTACATCCCTCTTATTTTATAAGATACCGAATTTTTTATTAAATTTAATATTGTTGAACAGGTTTTTGCAATAATAATTATGCTGCCATTTTGAAAGCAAATGTCATCATGTGATATGTCGATAAAAAGGTAATTTTAAGTAGAATCTAATTCTTACGGAAAAAAATATACAGGGTGGTTTTAAAAAATTTTGAAAGTTAGTAGGTAGCCCTTCCGGTGAAACCGGAAGTGTCATCAGATTGTTTTAAACGTCAAAATGATTATTCCTTTCAATAATCAAACCATGCCAAATTTCAAATAAATACAGTTAAATGTAACAAAATGGTGGGGGTTGTAAAACGATTTCGTAGCCACCCGGTATACACGAATATGAGCAAATTTTTGAAAAAGTGAAAAACCCGTTACGAGGATATAAGTCACTTAAACCAATGGTGAACATAAACTAACTAAATTCCATTCTATTCCATTAAGAAAATAGCTTCAAATAATGAATTAAAAAATTTACCAAGTAGCGAACGTGTACCGATTTTTGATAAGCCACTGGTCACCAATAAATAAATGAAAGTACAAAAAGTGTACTTTTTATAAGAAAGTCATTCATAAGTTATCATAATCAACTACAAAACACAATACGGCCGAACGACAAAAAACAAAGAAAAAATCAAATTTTCAGCAAAAATTCGGTATCTTATAAAATAACAGGGATATCAAAATTTTGAGAAACAGGTTGTTCTCCCATTAAGTAAGGACTAAAAAAATCTACATCAAAAAAATATAAAAACAATTTTGTGGAATCACGGTAGTTATAAAATTTGACAAAAAAGGAAGACTTTCTTTCATACCCTGTAGATAGTAATGTACTTCAAAGTAAAAAAATCGGGTAACACTATCGTTTTCTCAATTAAATTATCTCTGAAATCCTGAAAACTGCATGTTGATATCTTTTCTATTTTTCAAAATATTTGACTTTAAATTCAACCTAAAAATTCGCTTGGTACGTTTCAATTGGCCAGCAGTTTATTTCATAAATTACAATATCGTGGAATAAATAAGCATTTACTACTTGACATTTTTTTCATCTTTTGTAAAATACCTACTATTAAAATACCATTAATTTAATTGAAATCAATGGGTTAAATTTATAAACGGCTGGTTTATTCCGGATTCTTAGTTAAATATTCAGACCCTATATACCTTATACATACAAATTTACAGAATTTACTCATGGTCTCTAATTGATCTCTTTCAACAAACAAAAACGCCAAACTTGACTAATGTTCTTCTTCTCTTGTTATTTATGTATTCAATCAGCATTTCAAATTATGTAACGATGTCACTATTTGCAAATGTTATTCGTTTGTTTCAATCATTGTAAGTATCGATGAGTATGTAGCATTTAATTTGTTTTAACTCTCGTAGTTTTCTGAAAAATCCGATGTTACTATCCTTTTCACTTTATTACACTAAAATTCTTAAATATAAAATTTGAGTCGATTCACACACAAAGACAGACATTATGGTGAAAATACTCAGGACCCTTAAAATGTGTAAATCCATGCAAATCTCGAAGTAAAAATATCTGATGTGCCCAACACATGACTTTCTTTGGAAAATACTGAACGGCTAGTCAATAATCACATGCCGTCGACATTCAATACGTTATTAATATCGAGTGATCAAATACATTTGTCACTTATTGCAATACGCATAAATCTGTCCTTGTCCCACTCATTATAACCGAATTATACGACAAAAATAAGTGTTTTATATTTTTGAAATTTTTTTGACGGAATTTAAAAAAAAAGTTCAAACAAAATTTGTTCAAAATTCTAAATCAATGTTAAAGAATAAAAAAATCTCATAAATTGTTTATTTTTCAAGATATTCCTAAAAAACCTAAAAATTTTTGTGGAATTCCGGTAGTTATAAAATTTGACAAAAAAAAGAAGGCTTTCTTTCATACCCTGTAGATAGTAATGTACTTCAAAGTAAAAAAATCGGGTAACACTATCGTTTTCTCAATTAAATTATCTCTGAAATCCGGAAAACTGCATGTTGATATCTTTTCTATTTTTCAAAATATTTGACTTTAAATTCAACCTAAAAATTCGCTTGGTACGTTTCAATTGGCCAGCAGTTTAGTTTCTATGGTACCGAAAACAATAATAATGAATAAATAAATGTAATTTTATATCGGGAGATTTTTTTAAGTGAGTAATAGGTCAAAAATCTAAAATAAAACACATTTTTGTCGTAAAATTCTATTATAATGAGTGGGACAAGGACAGATTTATGCGTATTGCAATAAGTGCGACAGAGACTATTTGAAAATTGCTGGAAACCCTCAAAATTTTTACAAGAAATTAAACTTAATTTCTTTAGGAAAAGTAATTATTGTGATACTATCCGTATAAGAAAGTCATGTGTTAAGCACATCAGATATTTTCTTATTGAATTATTGATCCCAATACTTACTAAAAATATCTGATGTGTCCAGCACATGACTTTCTTATACATTGCCATGATACAGTTTTAATAATTGGAAAATACTGAAGGGGTAGCCAATAATCATATGCAGTCGACATTCAATACGTTATTAAGTAATATAAAATCACATTTATTTATTTATTACTAACTGTCCCCCGCGGGCTTCGCTCCACGATAGTTTTCTATTTTGCGCCGCTTTTTCAGTAATATTTAATTGTATTACAATGTATCAATATACCGGGTGCCCGTTTTCTAACCTGAACATAAGGATTTAACATTATTGCGGTGAATTCTTGCTCGCCAATTCGGCCTAGAGGAAGTATTTTTTTATCAGTGGAATGAGAAACTTATTGCTTATTGATATCAAAAACTACATTTTCATTGATTTTTATTGAAAATTATATTTAAAATTTTTTAAAACAAAATCGTAGCCGTCGATCTCTTCAAATAAATTTTTTTAACGGAATTTCAAAAAAAGTTTCAAACGAAATTTGTTCAAAATTTAATTCTAAATCAATGTTAAAGAATAAAAAAATCTCGTAAATAGTTTATTTTTCAAGATATTCCTAAAAAACCTAAAAATGTCTTTAGGTAAGTACTTACCACTTGTGTTGGTGCTAGATAAAAAAGATTTAATGTGGCACCCACAATATTTTTCAAACTATTAAATATGAAATTTTAATCAAATCCGATAACTCGTTTTTGAATGATCTTGGATACAGACAGGCAGACACACAGACAGACATCATGGCGAAAATGGTCAAAATGGATTCAGGGGCCCTCAAAACGTGTAAATTCATCAAAATCTCGAAGTCGAAAAAAATCACAATTACTAAGTAGGTATACTTTCTTATTACTTTGTATAAGAAAGTAAAAATAGAAAAGATGTAATGTGTTACACACAATAATGTTGTTCAAAATTTTAAATATGAAATTTTGTTCAATTTCGTTAAGTTCTTTTTGAGTTATGTCTGTATCCAACTGACAGACATACAACCACACAGACATTTTTTCCAAATGGTCAAAATGTCATATTTTGTATAAGAAAGTAATTTTCAAACAAATACTGTGTTCAAGAAAGAAAGGAGATAAAAATTTAGAGAAAAATTTAAAATACGTTAGTTTTAGAAACAGACTTATTTTAAATATGTAAATTACATTTTACTGCTAATTCCAATTGCAATGTTTGAATTTATATTTATTTTAGCAGACGGTTCAATTTACATGGAAATCTAAAACAATCCTAATTAAACGTTTCCCAAATCTTAATTAAAACGTAAATTGAATATGATACTTTTTACTTTACTTCAGATTATTGTTTGTCTCCTTTACATTTTTGACATCGGAATGAATGTGCATGTCTTCACTTTTCGAATTTGAAAGTAGGCTTTTGAAAAACACTCGTGTGATTACAGCACTCGGTTTCGCGTTGCAAATTTCACATTCGTATTGTCATGATGCCTTTTCCGCACTTGTATTAGAATATACTATTTTTTTATTCATTCATTGGGTCTAGAGAACGGTTTAAGATAGTGGAAATTTTATGAGTAAAGAATGGACCCTTTCCATTTAAGCAAAAATTATAAACGACATGCACGGCGAGAAACACTTTTGTTCAAATCTAGTTACTTCTGTGAACTTGTAACAGAACAAATTACAAGTGGCACCTTTTGACATCGATTTATTTAGGAAAGTTTTATTTGATATAAAACTAAACATTACTAAAAAGAGTAAAAAGTAAGTCTATCCCATTCTATCACAAAATATCTATTAATCTGTCTACTCTCTCTATCTGTTACAAAATCAGAACCACCAATCCCAACCCTATCGCTACAAAAATAACCAAGAGGTATATTCGCGCATAAGTACTTTAATTTTCTTAAATGGAAAGGGTCCATTCCTGAAATTAATTACAATCTGATGGTCTTATAATATCGACCGATTAAATTAATTTGTAATCAAGCTATCCATGAATCCGAAATCGTATGTAACGTATGGAAGAGAATTAAAAGGTAGATAGAGGGGCTCATAATAAACTGGTTTTATTAATAAATTTTTCACAAAAGCTCAATAATTATGAAGATACATCAATGCAAGGTTAGATGAATTACTGGCATTTTTCAAGAAAATAACAGGTTGTAAAATCAAAATTAATCCTTCGTGATTTTTCCTTTTAATCTTCTAAATTTGCCATTGTTGAGAGCCGCTGAATACAGTGTAAGTCACAAAATATCCAAGAGGAGAAGTGCAAAGGCAAACCTAACGGTGATCGCGAAAAACACGAATTTTGCGTCTGGTTGACTACTACATTCCTACTACTACAATTTTTCAAATTATTCAATGCATTTAATATTTAATTTCAATGAAAATTAACTTTTAATGTTTAATGTTCTTAAAGTGTTTTATTGGGTTTTCGTCTAAAATTTATTATGCAATAGTAGATTACATACCGAGGTTGAAAGTATTCCATTCCTGTCGAGAGAACTATAGTTTATCGAGAGGCGTAGCCTCGAGGTAAACTACTTCTCTAGACACAGGAATGGTACTTTTGCCGAGGTTTGTATACGATTTTATTCACAGTCAGTCATTTAATAAAACAAACCACATTATAATAATAAAAAATATATTTGACATTGACATTTCATCAAATTAGTTAACAAAGTCACATCAAATTTGTAGTTGCTCAGATAGTAGCGCCCTCCCAGGTTAGTAATGGGTTCATTACTGACTGCTTTTTCAATACTGACTGCTTTTTACTTTCTTATACGAAGTATAAGGAAGAATTGTAATCGTGATTTAAAATTGAATTTTGAACAAATTTTGTTTGAACTTTTTTTTTAAATTCCCTCAAAAAAATTTCAAAAAAACTAGATATTCTTAAAACACTTTATATTTCTCATATTTGATAGTTGAATCCGACGGTCGAGGTAGACCGTGTGTCTCATTATATGGCTGCCAAACGGAAGGTCCCGGGTTCGAATCCCAGAAGGAACGGACCATTAGTTTTTTTTTATTTTACTGGTTTCTATGGTACCGAAAACAATAATAATGAATAAATAAATGTAATTTCATACCGGGAGATTTTTTTAAGTGAGTAATAGGTCAAAAATCTAAAATAAAACACATTTTTGTCGTAAAATTCGGTTATAATGAGTGGGACAAGGACAGATTTATGCGTATTGCAATAAGTGCGACAGAGACTATTTGAAAATTGCTGGAAACCTTCAAAATTTTTACAAGAAATTTAACATAATTTCTTTAGGAAAAGTAATTATTGTGATACTATCCGTAAGTATAAGAAAGTCATGTGTTGGGCACATCAGATATTTTACTATTACTGACTGGTTGAAGTGTAACCAAGGAATGGCTCACTTTCTAACTTTTAAGGGGTACGAAAAGCTGTATATTACTAACTGATTGTGAATAAAAATGATTATGTTACTTCCCACTAATTGTTCTTTCAATCTCTTCCTTATGTTACAAATCACCCTGTATAGCCGAGTATTTTTGATAAAATTATTTTCCGGATGCTTATTCTATACTACCACACAATATTGCTGAATCGATTCCGAACTGATGCGAAGAATATCCACATCAAAATAATGATCATAAACTTTATTATGTCTACTGCCCATCCAAAAATTTACCAAGTCAAATAAATACCTATCGTTGATATAACTAATAATGATTACAATCCAAACTTCTACAATTATTAGTGTAATATCTACAATAGTGAACGATATTGAATTTTCTATCAATCAGTCCAAATTTTTAAATGCAATTTGAAAGAATCGGGAGAATATTTGAGATTTTAAAACAATTGCAAATAGTTCTGGCAATGAAAAACGTCTGCAGTACCTAACCATATACCGCAAAATGCAATTATTACCTCTCAGACTTCTTGGTTCGTTTTCAACCAATTTCCATTAATGCTTTTAAAACAATTTATGCTATCCCATCAATGCACACTTGTACAAATTAATCTAGTTTCAGTGGGTTAAGGTATAGCTAGAACCCCAATGTTGCAGGAAAATCTAAAGGAAACTCTTACGTAATTTTCAATCAATGATTTTGTTTGAACACATTTATCGAATGGGTATACAAGTACATCAAGTAACATTGATGTTAATGTAGGTATTTACTGATGTAGGTACTGTCAAATATTTATCAAAGGATGTATTAAGGATGTTATAACAAAATGGAGTTACATAGTATTTCCGTTTACAAATTCTGCAAAGCTCTTCTACTAAATTAAAAATGTTTACACTGTTTACTATTTTATATAAAATTTATTTTTATTAAGGGAATTTTCTGAAGATCTAACTAATGCACATAAAAGATTACTTGAAATAATTAGTTTAACATAAATGAATTTCCCAAGTTTAAACTTCATGCAAAACTACTGTGGAAATTGATTTATGTATGTAAACTTGACTAATATACTTAAAAGTAAATTTTACAAGAACATGCATAAACAATTCAAAGTCCATAACAAAAACAATACAAATGTGTATACTCACAGCAAATGAGTCTATTCAGTTTTTAGTTTAGGTCATGAAAATGAACTTAGCACTAGCTCTTACAATTAAACATAGATACAAAAAGTTTCGCCCATAGTAAACGTAATGAAAAAGTTAAAGTTCTCTAACAAATAGCTTTTGTAGAGATACCCACATTCATTTAAGAGTCGGCGAGTCAGCGTACATTTGAACTAAACGATAAGGCGAAAAATTTATAATGATACATGCTGAAAGAACATTGCAGATCTTATAAATACAAAGTGTTTATAAAAGAACGTAGTTATATCAAGTGGCTTATGAAATTCGGATAATTTTGATCTTTGCCGCTCTATAGCATATTGTGGTACCAAGTAGAAAAACAAAGGTTATGTCAGTCCATTCATTTGATATTTGACTTTGACATCTGAGTTGACGGCTCCGACGGCACTTTAAGGCCGGTCGTCCTTTGGATGCGTTTTCGTCCGAAATATTCTCGTCAGAATTCGGACGAAAAGGTGCGAATGATCCCATTTCATTGAAACTTATTGGAGGTCGTACACTGTGTCCGAAATCATTCGTGCGAATTCGGCCGAAAACATGCCATGTGCGATCTATCCAAAATAAATGGGATTTGTTCGCAGTTGTTCTGACGATAGTGATGATTTGTGTGACATATCGAGTAAAAATAATGCATGTTCAAGAACTAATAAGTCTAATTAATGAAAGAAAGCCTTTGTGGGATATGATCAACAAATCATACCACATGAGAGACATGCAGAGAAAGTTGTGGTAAAAAGTTGAAATAATTTTTGCGGTGAAATGGTTTCACGGAAATTCGACATGTTTTCTATTGGTTCTCTTATGGCATCTAAATTACCTATATTTAAACTTATCTTGATTCATGCGATAAGTAATCAAAAAACTTGTTCTTGTCTTTAAATCATTAAATAAATCGTTTTGCTAAAATATGATTAACCCAACACTTTTTTCTTTTTAACTTTAATCGCCGTCTAACAAGATAATTATTTTCCAAAAGATAATCATCCATTATGAGCAATTTATATGATGGTTTGATGAATCACAACTTAGGACTGACTTGTCCAGTGGACGATACCACATATGCAAAATCTGACTAAAATATTCGTCCGATTTCTGACGAAAAAAATTCGGACGAAAACGCATACAAAGGACGACCGGCCTAAAGGTCTGAGTTGACATTTTCAACGGCTCGACACAATACAACTATAGAGCCGCTAAATTACACAGGACTATTGATATACGTTCTTTTATAAACACTTTGTATAAACGTGAAAATTTGTCGTCTATAGAAATCAACACCGTTGTAGATATCGATGTCAATTTTTTTGTGAATGTTCTTTCAGCTTCCACACGAGTCGTAGAAGTAATGATAGTTTTTTCAATAATAATAACTATTAAAAAAAACAGTGCAAAATAAAAAACTGCCGTGGTAAGTACAAGGGTTGTGTTGGTACTAAAAGAACCAAATTTAATGTGTTACACACAATTTTATCTAAACTCTTAAATATGAAATTTGGACCAATTTGTACCTATTACTTGGTCGTTTTCTCAGTTATCACGGATAGAGACAAGCGGCCATCATTGCGAAAAATCCATCAACATCTCGAAGTCGAAAAAATCACGATTAATATATATAAAACTAAACAAATATAATAAAAATAGTTACATAATACAAAACCGTGGAAATGAATTAAAGTACCTAATGAGTGAACTTCAGAGAGTAATTTACAAATCTCTTATGATTGTTCATCTATAATAGCCTTCCATTTGAATACGAGTACTATAGGATCCTCGACATTTTTACTTTGTTATAAGAAGAGTATAAGAAAGGACTTTAACTTGCACCATTTTAGCTTTCAACTGACGTTTTATTGTAATGCAGTTCAAGTAACTACATACGATTTCAGATTCATGGATGACTCGATTACAAATTAATTTGATCGCTTGATAGTTATTTATACAACATGTATCTAAAGCGACATTTTTTTGCACGGTGAGAAAGTTAAGTGCCTCACAAGTACCACAACGGCCTTCTTTAGAAAGTGGTAATCGAAAAAAAATATTTTCACTAATTTTTTTCCGGATATCTTTTCCGTTCAAATTAATACATATTACCGAATCGATTCCGAATATTTCTGAATAGATACGAAAACAACCGATCGCACCCAATATAACATATTAATTAAATTAATTTGCATTACTGTTAATAGAACATCGAATGTGGACAGCATAAATATTGGCTACTGTTTCAGTACTTTCCAAAGATCAAAACTGTACCTATCTGTTTCATATAAGAAAGTCATGTGCTAGAAACATCAGATATGTACTTTCGTTCATATATGTATATGAAGTATGGTAATGGACTTCGGGTCCTTATGTCGTATGGCATTAACACTTATGCAATGAATAAACAGGAAATCCCAAAACGTGTAAATCCATAAAAATCTCGAAGTAGAAAAAATAACGTTTACTATACAGGATGATTCAGTTCTTAACCCGAAAAATTTAACGAGATATACAACGCATTCACACAAATAACATAGCGCAAAAAAATTAAATAAAACCACTTACTATCGACGCCTATGAATAAAACTTCTCAACTGTACCTGCACATCTACTGTTGTAAGCTGTTTAAAGTTTTGTCCACCGATCTGTAAGGCTGCGGTTTCCTAAGAAAGCGGGACCGTAATAAAGCGGCCGTATTATACCGCCGAATGATGTCACATAGCACTGAAAAAATTACATAGCTGTAGGGAGAAGTGTAAACTCAGAGTATGTTAAGCAGCATGTCGTTTAACAGCGTTTTGTAGTCAAAATATTGAAAGAGAGTTTGTTATAACATAGATAATCTCGATTTCGCACTTTTATTCGTAATTTTCTTAGAAGATGAAGAATCAGAAGAAGAGGTTCAAAGAGAGACTGAATCTTTTAACTTAAAACATGGTATAACCTTACAAATATGACGCACATCGTTAAAAAACATTGAAAAACGGTTTCGGACCGCACCGCTTCAAATTTGACGGTACCACTTTTTACTTTCTTATACGAAGTAATAAGAAAGTATATCTAGTAATCGTGATTTTTTTCGACTTCGTGATTTTGATGGATTTACACGTTTTGAGAGGGTCCCTGAATCCATTTTGACCATTTTTGCCATGATGTCTGTCTGTGTGTCTGTGTGTGTGTCTGTCTGTCTGTCTGTCTGTATCCACCATAACTCAAAAACGAGTTATCGGATTTGATTCACATTTCATATTTAAGAGTTTGAACAAAATTGTGAGTGCCACATTCAATGTTTTTCATCTAGCATCAAAACAAGTGACACTTACCTGAAGACATTTTTAGGTTTTTTAGGAATATCTTGAAAAATAAACAATTTATGAGATTTTTTTATTCTTTAACATTGATTTAGAATTTTGAACAAATTTTGTTTGAACTTTTTTTTTAAATTCCGTCAAAAAAATTTCAAAAATATAAAACACTTATTTTTGTCGTATAATTCGGTTATAATGAGTGGGACAAGGACAGATTTATGCGTATTGCAATAAGTGACAAATGTATTTGATCACTCGATATTAATAACGTATTGAATGTCGACGGCATGTGATTATTGACTAGCCGTTCAGTATTTTCCAAAGAAAGTCATGTGTTGGGCACATCAGATATTTTTACTTCGAGATTTGCATGGATTTACACATTTTAAGGGTCCTGAGTATTTTCACCATAATGTCTGTCTTTGTGTGTGAATCGACTCAAATTTTATATTTAAGAATTTTAGTATAATAAAGTGAAAAGGATAATAACATCGGATTTTTCAGAAAACTACGAGAGTTAAAACAAATTAAATGCTACATACTCATCGATACTTACAATGATTGAAACAAACGAATAACATTTGCAAATAGTGACATCGTTACATAATTTGAAATGCTGATTGAATACATAAATAACAAGAGAAGAAGAACATTAGTCAAGTTTGGCGTTTTTGTTTGTTGAAAGAGATCAATTAGAGACCATGAGTAAATTCTGTAAATTTGTATGTATAAGGTATATAGGGTCTGAATATTTAACTAAGAATCCGGAATAAACCAGCCGTTTATAAATTTAACCCATTGATTTCAATTAAATTAATGGTATTTTAATAGTAGGTATTTTACAAAAGATGAAAAAAATGTCAAGTAGTAAATGCTTATTTATTCCACGATATTGTAATTTATGAAATAAACTGCTGGCCAATTGAAACGTACCAAGCGAATTTTTAGGTTGAATTTAAAGTCAAATATTTTGAAAAATAGAAAAGATATCAACATGCAGTTTTCAGGATTTCAGAGATAATTTAATTGAGAAAACGATAGTGTTACCCGATTTTTTTACTTTGAAGTACATTACTATCTACAGGGTATGAAAGAAAGTCTTCCTTTTTTGTCAAATTTTATAACTACCGTGATTCCACAAAATTTTTTTAAATATTTTTTTGATGTAAATTTTTTTAGTCCTTACTTAATGGGAAAACAACCTATTTCTCAAAATTTTGATATCCCTGTTATTTTATAAGATACCGAATTTTTGCTGAAAATTTGATTTTTTTTTGTTTTTTGTCGTTCGGCCGTATTGTGTTTTGTAAGAACCAATCTCTGTAGTTGATTATAATATCTTATGAATGGCTTTCTTATAAAAAGTACACTTTTTGTACTTTCATTAATTTATTGGTAACCAGTGGCTTATCAAAAATCGGTACACGTTCGCGAATTGGTAAATTTTTTAATTCATGTTTTGAGGCTATTTTCATAATGGAATAGAATGGAATTTAGTTAGTTTATGTTCACCATTGGTTTAAGTGACTTATATCCTCGAAACGGGTTTTTCACTTTTTCAAAAATTTGCTCATATTCGTGTATACCGGGTGGCTACGAAATCGTTTTACAACCCCCACTATTTTGTTACATTTAACTGTATTAATTTGAAATTTGGCATGGTTTGATTGTTGAAAGGAATAATCATTTTGACGTTTAAAACAATCTGATGACACTTCCGGTTTCACCGGAAGGGCCACCTATTAACTTTAAAAAAAAATTTAAAACAACCCTGTATATTTTTTTCCGTAAGAATTAGATTCTACTTAAAATTACCTTTTTATCGACATATCACATGATGACATTTGCTTTCAAAATGGCAGCATAATTATTATTGCAAAAACCTGATCAACAATATTAAATTTAATAAAAAATTCGGTATCTTATAAAATAAGAGGGATATAAAAATTTTGAGAAATTGGTTTTTTCCTCATTAACCAGGGACTAAAAAAATCGACATCAAAAAAATATAAAAAAAATTTTGTGGAATTCCGGTAGATATAAAGTTTGAGAAAAAAAAGACGACTTTCTTTCATACCCTGTAGATAGTAACGTACTTCAAAGTAAAAAAATCGGGTCACACTATTGCTTTCGCAATAAAATTATCTCTTGAATCGTGAAAACCTCATGTTGATATCTTTTCTCCTTTTCAAAATATTTGACTTTAAATTCAACCTAAAAATTCGCTTGGTACGTTTCAATTAGCCAGCAGTTTAGATTATAGAAAGTATAATATGTTATTTTTTTATTTTTTCACATGTTGTACAGGATGCCCCTGAACTGCTACATCATATTTTAGTAGCGTATTCTGAAATAAAATCTTAATGCCCATCCAGACCAATGCCAGCCACAAACCGCGCAAAACATTTACGAACGTTTCGAAACTACTAAGTTTGGACACTATTACACACCCAAAAGCACACGATTTCCACACGATGTCGGTGCATCAAAGAAATTTTTGGGTTCTTGTTTTTTCACTTTAAACCACTCGAATGGTTTCAAATGCGAATCGAACATTCATGCCCAGTTGCATAAAAGCGAGTTAACTAATTCTGGGGTTAACTCAGAGTTAAATCATAGCAACCATTATTGTTAACAATCGTTACTACGATTTAACTCCGAGTTTATTTCAGAATTAGTTAACTCGCTTTTTTATATTTTGCGTCTCTAACAACTCAAACGGGTTTCATAATAGCTTCATTGTGAACTCCGGCTTTTTATTTTTTCATAGTGGTAACATTGCTTGACATTAATTTCCAATGACATGTGGGTAATGCAGCGTTAAAAGCCAAAGCCAACCTCACAAAATTGTAGAAAAGAAAATAGTGAAATTTTGAACATTTTTTAATTATTTTTTCGAAAGTAAATCATTTATAGCTAATTAGGCTCTTTTTCCTAGTTCAGGTGGTGTATTACTTATACTTGCTTGTTTACACATTTCAGTAGAATGCCAAAAAAGCTTGTTGCTGGTTGTGAAGTAAAATTGACAACAAATTTCAAATTAACCTTGTTTTATTGTTTGGTTAGTGTTACCAACCATTGTCAAATCATTCCAAATATTCCTAGGTTTATATTTTGCACATATTCTTAAATTTAAAGTATAAATAGATGCAAAATAGAAAAAATAGTATATTACACTTGTTTTATAAGACATTATTGTGGCACTCGTTCCTTTGAAGCACTCCTCGCTTCGCTCGTCGTACTTCAAACAACTTGTGCCACAATATAGCGTCTTATAAAACTCGTATAATAATATACTATTATGCAACTGAACATCAGTGGTCAGAATGGAAACTTAGGAAAACACAAATAAACAAAAAGTGTTACACAAGTTAAGACATGGCTCGTACTTAACAGAATATTTGATCCAAAACATTTAGAAATGTTATATGCGGTTTGTTGCTAAAACTAAAAATAAAATTCACCAAATCACAAGAGATGTTTTTATACAATGTTAATATACATTTTACAAGAAAAAGTTGTTCTTGATGAAAAATTCTGCTTTCTTACAAACTTATAAAACCCCCATCAGCTCTAACATACAATAAGGTGTATATAAATTAGGAATACATCATGGAAATGTTATACGAATAATTGTTCGTAATAAAAAAATAATTCCGATAAAATAAAAAACTTTTTCTTATAATATTTGTGTGAAAAGTAAAAAATAAAGGTAGTTTTATTTTGAATCATTTTCATGTTTTCTTCACAGTATATTTATAGGAAAATCTGATTAGGTTTTCACAGCAGATTTTTTTATCAAGATTAACTTTTTCTTATAAAATGCATATTATGATACATTTTCCTATAAGAAACCTCATGCGTTGGCACACTGTATATTACAATTTTACTATTGTAGGAAATTTATTAGAACTGCATATATTAAATGCAACCAACATCACGAATTATCTCATGCACACATTTTCGTATAAGTATACTCCAATGTTTTTTTTTTGTAAACATGCAATATCATAGTATAGAAAAAAATGCTAATAACATTCTCTTAAGTTCTAGATCTGATCAAAATAATTTATTTTCGCAAAAGCACACGCAGTATAGTAATAGTAGAGACAGGTATGTTTAAAGTGATTTCTATTAAAAGAAATTTGTTATTCTCAACACGCTACAGAGTCATAAAAAGAAACTATGTATGTGTTTTTCAATAAAGACCTCTTTTTTATACCAATTACAGATATTTTCCTTGATAACTAATAAATGTAACAGTTTTGTTCAGAAATTGGCCAATTACATGCTTTAAATTTATCAGATAGCTATGATTTGTTTTAGGCGTGATAATATTATCAAAATTAGCCAATTCTGCGTCGTTCCTGTAGTATTGTAAATTTGTGGCTTATACTGACACATTTACAGAATTTTGGCAATTCTGAAATCGTTTCTGTAAGTATACCGCCTACTTGTAAGTAAATGGACGACTGCAATTTCAAATCGCTGTAACTTACAACCTTAATAACCGTGATTATTTTTGTTGTAGCAAGAGTGTACGGTAAATAATATAAAATTAATTATTAATATGAGATAGGATATTTTTTTCCTTGTTCTTTATAATTGTTTAACTAAATAAACCAATTCCTCAAAAAAAACATTCTGCTTTATAACTATGGAAAACGATTGATTTATATTTTATCTTCACAATAGTATATTATTTTATGAGGAGCTTAAGTGATGCTTTATGTGCAGAGGCTGGTTTTTGAATTGTACGGAAAAGTCATTCGGCAAAAATGCAGTGGTAATAATTTTATCAAAAAAATTTCCTTCGTGTCTATTCGTATCTTTTCGATAGAATTTTTTTGGCGGAATTTCAAAAAAAAAGTTAAGACAAAATGTGTTCAAAATTTAACTAAACAAATGTTAGTAATCTTCTAAATTGTTTCCGCATCCTGAAAAAAATTCCACGGTACAATTTAGTATATTTTTTTATTTTTTAACATTTCTTTAAAATAACATTTTTTTCAATTTCGAAAAAGGACTTGATGACTTTTTGATCAAATTAATATTTTTTATTCGTTTCCGAATATTTCCGAATTGATAGATACTAATAAGACATCCGATCTCACAAGATATAGAGGATTTTTTGCGCGGACATTCTTTTCTGTTTTTGGTATAGGATGTTTGAAAGTTTGCAGTGCCGTACTTAGTGGGCTGAAGAAATGGGAAATGATACTTGTACAAAGTGCAAAAAGGCGGTAACAAATGCGGTTAAATGTGTTAACTGTCAAAGTGTATATCATAACAGTTGTGCGGCTACTTATAAAAGATATAAATTGTTGGATGGCAAGGATATTGAGTGTTGCCAGGGAAATGAAGGATGTTCGACTATAAAAAGGGATGATGTAAGAACAATTATTGGAGAAGTTTTAACTGAGAAATTTGCAGATATCTACTCTGAAATTAAATTACTTAATAAAAAATTAGATGATTTGAAGCAAATTATTGTGGATCAAAATAAAGTGAGAACTTCTGGAGATATTACTGGGGAACATAAACAAAAAATCCTATGCAACAATTCTGAATAATGGTAATAGTGTATTGGTGGTTAAGCCAAAGAATAGTGAAAAGGAAGTAGCTGAAATAAAGGAGGATTTAAGAGTAAATGTTAAGCCTGGAAATATTGGAGGTGGTGTTTCAATGGGAAGAAGAGTGAAGAGTGGAGGGATAATATTAAATTGTGATAATTCTGCAACTACTAATAAACTGGAAGAGGAAATTAAGAGTAAATTGGGTGAAGAATACAATGTAGTGCGTCCTGGATTACGTAAAAACAGGCTCAAGATCATGGGTATCCATAAAAATGAATACAATGAAGAAGAAAATTGTATGATCCAGAAAATAGTAACTCAGAATGGAATTAGTGGAGATAAAATGGAAATTAGAATGGCAAGAAAATCAAAAATATTTAAAGACAGATTTAACATATTTATAGAGGTGGATATAAATACTTACGAAATTTTGAAAAGAAAAGAAAAAATAAACTTAGGTTGGAATAGATGTCATTTTTTGGATGATTATGGGGTTGTAAGATGTTACAAGTGTTCGAAATTTGGTCATATATTGAAGGAATGTAAGGAGGAACAGATATGTCCAAAATGTAGTGAAAATCATTTGGTGGATAATTGTGACAGTACTGTAAAATGTTGTATTAATTGTAAAACAGCAAATGAGAAATATGGGTTAAATCTTGATGCTTACCATGAAGTTTGGAGTTCTAAATGTGCATCTTTGAATAAAATTATCGAATCACAGAAAAGAAAATTCAGTGGGATTGTTGAAAAATAGCAATTAGCAAGTTCCGATGGATTTAGTAACGAATTATTAAGTTTTAACTGTCAAGGATTTATTAACAATAAGGATCAGATACAACTATTGATTGAACAAGTTAATCCACTTATTGTTTGTCTTACGGAGACTCACATTACTCAGGACATCACTTACAAAGAAATTTGCATTGAAGGATACAATATTGAACAGTGTACAACAAGTAACAACAGAACGGGAGGAGTATTAATATATTTGAAAGAAGGTATCAAGTATTCAGTAATTAATTCAATAACTAGAGATGCCTACCTGTGGTTTCTTACCATTGAAATAAAGTTGGGACAATTAACTTATTCTCTGACTGTTCTATATCATGCTCCAAATAAAAGTGATTGCATGTTTTTACAGTTTTTGGAGGAGTTTATTACGGGAAGTGATTTTGGAGGTAGTTTGCTGATTACGGGAGATTTTAATATAGATTGGCTTAAAGATACATACTATTCAAAAGAAATTAAAAGGATAATTTATAAGAATGGTTTAACCCAAATTGTAGAAAACCCAACACGAGTTACAATTAACAGTGAAACATTGATCGATTATGTAATAACAAACAATAAAACAATGAAACATCAGGTTCTTACAGTGCCTAGAATTAGTGACCATTTTATCATAGGTGTGGATCTTCGCTCACGTAACACAGTTGATGAAAATATAACAATCAACAGGAGACAATTAAATAAATTTAATCTGGAATTATTTCAGGAACAACTGTGGAATTACGAATGGAATTCATGTTCTGATGTGAATGTCATGGCAGATGAACTAATTACGATACTAACTGGAATAATAGATAACATATGCCCTCTGGAACAAATTACATTACCAATAAGACAAAAAGTAAAAAAATGGATAACACAGGATATACTAACAACTATAAAAGAAAGGGATACCAAGTTTCAAATTGCGCGTCTAACTAAAAATGCAAATGATTGGTAAGAGTATAGAATTCTAAGGAACACGGTGGTAAAAAAACTAGATAAATCTAAAAACGAATACTTCGTAAAACAAATAGACCAAAACAAAAACAATAACATTGCACTGTGGAAAAATTTTAAATGTTTGTTACCCGATGCTAAAAATGTCCAACAAATCAAGGAGATTACGTTTCAGGATAAAATTATTAAAAAGGAAATTGACATAGCTAATGAATTTAATATGTACTTTGTAAATAGTATTGATCAGATTGTGCTAAATATAAGTAACTTTAATGATTATACGAACAAACTGAGGGGTATAAATTATTATGAAGACTTTTCTACATTTAAATTAACAAGCTTTTCTGAAATTAGACATATCATGAAAAACCTTAAAAATACGTCAGGTGGAATATCAACAAATATCTTGAGGGAATCTTTTGAAATAGTTGGACATAAAATTTTGGAAGTGTTAAACTTGTCACTATCCTTGGGAAAGTTTCCGTCAAATTGGAAAACATCAATTGTTACCCCGGTTCCAAAAGTGATCAATACTAAAAAATGTGAAAATTTTAGGCCTATAAATACTCTGCCCGTTTATGAAAAATTGTTGGAAGTGATAGTTAAAAATCAAGTGATGGCATACTGTGAAAAAAATAAAATTTTAACAGAGTGTCAATCAGGTTTTTGTCAGGGACATTCATGTGAAAACGTGGTGATAAATATATGTGATGAGTGGTCAAGACTGATTAATGACGGACAAATCATATTGGCTGTTTTCCTTGACTTTAGAAGAGCTTTCGAGACAGTGAATCGGTCTTTGCTGTTGAAGAAGTTGGCAAAAATGGGTATCAGTGGGAAGGTGTTAAGTTGGTTTAAGTGTTACCTGTCAAATAGAACACAAAGGGTCAAAATTAATAGTAGTATTTCGAGTACTGTTAAGGTTGAATACGGGGTGCCACAGGGATCCGTTTTGGGTCCCATATTGTTTATCCTTTATATTAATGACATTTGTAAATATGTTAAGCATTGTAAAATTAAATTATTTGCAGATGATACTATGATATATATTAGTGGAACGAAAACAAACGAAATGGTTAATAAAATTAATGCAGATTTGGTGTGTTTGTATGAATGGATCTGTGATAACAGTCTTTCTGTCAATATAGATAAGTCGAAATGTATGTGCTTGGGTAGCAGGTACGATTTGTGTAATATTGTGCCGGAAAATTTAAGTGTTAAAATTAAGACGGTGACATTGAATCATGTTAATAATATGAAATATTTAGGAGTTGCATTTGATCAACAATTGAAGTTCTTGCAACATTCGGATTTTGTTATGAGTAAAATGTCAAAAAAGAGTTATTTTTTGAGTAGAATGAGTAAAAATTTGAGTGTTTATACAAGGTTACTGTTGTATAAGGTATTAATAGCTCCACATTTGGAGTTCTGTAGTACGATGATGTTTACGTTGTCAGATTACAAACTGAGACAGATACAAACAATTCAAAATAGGGCTATGAGAATTGTACTCAGATGCAGCAGATATACACCTACTGATATTATGCTAAGAACTTTAAATTTGCTGAATGTGAAACAGAGAATCATTTTTAAAACACTAATGTTTGTTCATAAACTAAGAAACCGAATGTTGCCTGAATATATGTATGAACATGTAAGTTATGTATATGAGAAAAACAGTTATCGTACGCGTAACAAGGATGATTTACCAAAAGATATAAGAAACTGTATTGCAATTAATAATAGATTTAAAGTATTACTGGGGGAGCATGTAGTTTCAAGGTATTGAGTGTTGTACACTGAATTACCGTACCAGTGATTTTGTGTGTGTTTGCATGATGTTATTTTGTAATGATGTGTAAAACTTTGTAAAACTTTGTAATTTGTAGCTTTTGCTAATAAACTTTATTATTATTATTATTATATAAAATAATAATTAAATATTAATATTAATAACATATCAAATGTAACATCACAAGATGGTTGGTATTTTCAAAACTCAGTGTACGAAATTGTCGTTTTCATCGCCAAAGTTCAAAATACAAAGAAGAGATACAATAAATCTCATATGCATTGTTTATCTGGTCGTGACAAATAAGTTGTCGTTCTCCACTTAGATAGGCAGGTATAGGTACCTACATGAAATCTAAACTCGGAGTGACCACAACACTTCTAAGACGTAAGTATAAATTATTATTTTTTGGGTCTTAATGATTTTCAATTCTACTGAACGAAGCATTCAAACGTACTTAAAACTACGGATGTTGCGCTAAACAGTGTCAAATGAAACACGGGATTATCTGACACCCACGCCGCATGTTATTTTCCTTATGGGAAACAAAATGTGACACCAGTCCACAAAATTAATGCCGTGTTTCATATCTGACATCCACTTGGTGCAACGAGGCAAAATCTAGCTATTTATATTTACTTTCGTTTACTTATTTCTTAAAACTGTTCCAATAAAATGTGTTTGAAAAACATTGTATATCTACTTATCACGAATAGAATTATCAAATATTGAAAAATATTTAGGTATTTATACAGGGTGTTCGCGTGAAGTGGCTCACTATTACTAACTTCGTTATTGGAGCTACAAAGTCGGTTAAATTAGCAAACTAGTAGCATTTTTTCCGCTGATTACAATGGTGAAAACAGAAAAACAATTGACCATCTGGTTTTCAAGATATTCACAAAAATAACATTTTTTTAAATGGAACACCCTATATATTTTTGCAAAAATCGATGGTAAATTAAATTCTATACAAAAAATGTCCTCATTTTTTTTTGATAATAATTTAAAATAAGCGAGTTATTTTGAAAAGAAGTTTCCAATTCTTTAAAATCAAGTAGCCAAAAAACGGAATAGTAATTTATTAAAATCAATCATAATTTTGAATTTAAGCAAGTTGAAAAAAGCTTGAAAGAATTACGAAAATATTGAACATTTACAAAATTATATTTTTCATGGCTACTTGATATTAAAACTTCACAAACTTTTTTTCAAAATAACTCGCTTATATTAAATAATTATAAAAAAACGTAAGAACATTTTTTGATCAGAATTTAATTTATAATCGATTTTTGCAAAAATATACAGGGTGTTTCATTTAAAAAATGTTATTTTTGTGAATATATCGAAAACCAGATGGTCAATTGTTTGTCTGTTTTCACCATTATAATCAGCGGAAAAAATGCTGCTAGTTTGCTAATTTAACCGACTTTGTAGCTCCAATAATAACGAAGTTAGCAATAGTGAGCAACTTCGCGCGAACACCCTGTATAGGTGTAATATTATACTAGGTATCCTATGACGTATATTACATCTCTTAGAGACGTTTGCCACGAGGCTAATTTTAGTACAAAATTTAAGCGCGCGCAGATTTGGTTGAAAAATTAATAAAAAACAATACCTAGGTCTATATTAAATCGCTTCTGTACTGTACGGTACACTACTTCATCGAATTTACGCATATTTGGTCAGATTGTATACAAGAAAATAGAACATGCTCTAATTTATTGTAACAAATTTAGTACTCTTAATGCGCGCGCAGATTTGGTTGAAAAATTAATAATAAACAATAGGTCTAAATTAAATCCTTTCTGTGCTGCACTGTACACTACTGCACAGAATTTACACACATTTATTCATTTTGTACTTAAGAAAATAGAACATGCTCTAATTGTAGCAAGTTTACTAAATCTGCGCGCACATAAATAGTATTAAATTTTAGTACTAACTTTCATACAAGTGATACGCGTGCAGATTTAGTAAATTTGTTACAATAAATTAGAGCATGATCTATTTTCTTGTATACAATCTGACTAAATGTGATGCGTAAATGCGGTGCAATAGTATACAGTGTAGTACAGGACAGATTAAATTTTTCAACCAAACCTGCGCGCGCATAAATAGTTTTCAATTTTAGTACAAAATTTAATACTATTTATGCGCGCGCAGATTTACTAAACTTGTTACAATAAATTAGAGCATTTTCTATTTTCTTGTATACAATTTGACTAAATGTGCATAAATTCTGTGCAGTAGTGTACAGGTGGAGTGTTCCGTTGGCATCCACTACCTACCCTCAAAATCTCATTGGACTCCGATTAAACGCATTTTAAAATGACTCGTTTGACTCTTTGACTGGACTATACATACATACAGACAAAGACACCGTCAATGAATTTTTAATCTTAAAATAAATAAATTAATCTTCCTCTAAGAGTTTCACATTGTTTTTGGGTCATCCAAAAAGAATTTCCCACAAAAATTAAGACAATTTTTTTTTCGTACACTAGTTATTTAGTACTCCTATAATTTATTTGGTAAAAGGAAAACATCTTAAAATGAAATAAAAAGCAACTCATCAGTGGCCCAAAAACCCAGTAAATTTACCTCGTGAGTTAATTTATTGCTCAAAATGAAATAAGAATGATGCTATTCAACATTCTTTAATGTAGAGAGTATTACTTCATTCCATAAGATTGTAATAATTAATGATGTTATATTATCTACATTTCAGTAAATTTGTTTTAAAATACACATAGGGACCTAACTTAATAAAGTATCTAGGCATTTACAGGGTATTTAAGTTTTTTGTAGCAGAACAAAAAGGTCATGTTTGCAGTAAGTGTAATTTGTGTAAAAGTGTAAAATGTTTACTATAGTTAAAAAATTCTATTTTCTAATTTAATTTGAACACCCTGTACCTCGACAACTAAGCGTTTGCCGACCTATGATTATACATACGAGTATAAACTTTTTGTATTAATTTTAAAAGTCCTATCGAGTGTCAAAGTCCTGCTACAAAAAATTGAAACACCCTGTATTTAGTTCACTTAAAATGCATATATTTATAGTTTCTGTAGTGCGGCGCACTAGGTGGATACTAAATGCCCGGGTCTTCCTTCTTCCATATCTCTATACAGAGCGTTCAGTTTTTGCTGGGCGCTGGACTGTGAATTTATTAAAATATTCATATTTTTGTAAAAGTCCATATCCGTGATTATATAACTCATCATAAATTTAGCCAATAGCTATTACAAGTTTTACATAGTTACTATGTATTGATAAGCGAATATACCCCTTGACGACGTGGTATAACCGTTTTCGTATATTCGCTCCTCCAACAATGTGAATTTTGTCATAGTAACATTGTTTGATGTTTATTAACAAACGTCAGAAAAACAATTTGTTTGTCAATTCTTTATATAATCGTAACGAATACCACTCGAGCAAACGAAAATAATCGTTATACTAACCTCGTCACTCGACGTATATCCTTAAAACAGGTTTCGCAGAATACGTCTAGTGATTCGGAAGTATAATCGATTATTTTCTATGCTCTTGTGATATTACTACTGAAAATTTTTGAAAAAATCGAAACAAATTGAAATCTATTAATTTTAGGTACATACAACCTTAATACTTTTGTAGTTTGAATTAAACAGGGAATCCAAAAAAGTAAAAATATATAGGGTGTTCAATTTAAAATTAAAAATTTGATGTTCGCTCAGCAAAAACTGAACGCTCTGTATAGTTGAAATATTTTTAAGCTATGCACATTCAGGAATAAAGGATATGTGTTCTCGAAATTTTTACTTTCTTATACATACGAAGTAATAAGAAAGTATAGTAATCGTGATTTTTTCGACTTCGAGATTTTTTATGGATTTACACGTTTTGAGAGGATACAGGAATTGTCACTACCGCACCCGACGACGCAAGCGCTCTTTTACAGCAAAACTAAAGTGTAGTTGACAGTTTCCAGTGCAGCCCTAATTTATAAAAAAAGAAGGGCAAGAAAAATTCAAATGGAATAGCATTTTTTTGAAAAAAAAAACCTTAATTAACAAACTAACCAATAAAGTAAGTAGTAGAGAAAAACTATGTTCCGGACCTGAGAATCGAACCCACTGAGCTATCAGACTACACAAACTATTTCTGCTACTCTGGCTACTCATATCATAATTTTAAATCACAAAATCGCGTTTGCGCGTTGGTCGGGTGCTGTAGTGATAATTCCTGTATTCTCGTTTTGAGGGCCCTGAATCCATTTTGACCATTTTCGCCATGATGTCTGTCTGTATCAACCAAAATTCAAAATCGAGTTATCGGATTTGATTCAAATTTCATATTTAAGAGTTTGAACAAAATTGTGGGTACCGCATTAAATCTTTTTCATCTAGCACCAACGCAAGTGGTACTTACCTAAAGACATTTTTAGGTTTTTTAGGAATATCTTGAAAAATAAACAATTTACAAATTTTTTTTATTTTTCAACATTGATGTAGAATTGAATTTTGAACAAATTTTGTTTGAACTTTTTTTTTAATTCCGTTAAAAAAATTTCAAAACACGCGATATTCTTAAAACACTTATATTTCTCATAGTGCGTCTTGAATCCGACAGCGTAGATAGACTACTGCAATACATGTGAGAGGGACTTCCGAAAACTATTTGAAAATTGCTGGAAACGCTCATAATTTAAACACGATTTTTACAAGAAATTTAACTTAATTTCTTTAGGACAAGTAATTGTGGTACTATCTGTATAAGAAAGTCATGTGTTGGACACATCAGATATTTTTAATATTGGGAACTATACAGGGTGATTCATGTTTAAATACCCAACCTTTAACAGGGTATTCTACGTCACAAAATAAAAAAATTTCATATAAACATGCTTTGTTTTTGACATACAGGGTGATAAAAGTAGCGTTTCAAAACCACAATTTATTACATATCTCTAACAATAAACAAGATACGATTTTGAAATTTGAAGATACCAGTAAAAATTTATGAATTTTAAAATGGTATAAAAAGTACATAATGACTGTATATGCCACCCCTATTTTACCCCTCTGGATTGACGTAGAAATTTCAAATTTGCCCTGGTAGCTGATCTTGTTGTAAGGATACTATAGCCCAAATTTCAAATTCGTATCTTGTTTTTTATTGGAAATACCATGTAATAAAATGTGGTTTTGAAGCGGTACTTTTATCACCCTGTATGTCAAGAACAAAGCATTTTCAGACCCATGTTTATATGAACTTTTTTTCTTATTTTGTGACATAGAATACCCTGTTAAAGTTTGTGCATTAAAACCTGAATCACCCTGTTATACAGGGTGTCCCAAAATTAGCCTGCCAAAATGAACCAGCTGATTCTACGTTCAAAAATAATGCAAAAAGCTTTAATAAATATAGGTTGAAATATGCTTTCTAAGGGAGCTACAACCCCCCGAAAGGAGGGCCCCAAAGAGGAGTTTCCTGTAATATCTTTGCAACTGTTTGAGGTAGATTCATGAAATTTGGTGAGTTTGAAGCTTTTATAATTTGCCACATATTTCTTTTTCCAGTTGTCAGAAATTTTGCCAGGGGCGTCACATACAGGGTGGGTGCTTTGTAAATTATGCCCCATATTTTTTGTGTGGATAATTTTTAAATTTTTTATATCAAATTATGGAACTTGGTTTATTTTTACACAAAAAGGTCGTCTCAGTGGACCTTTGAATCTTGAACCGTTTTCGAGTAAAATCATTTTGAAGAAGTCACGTCCATAAAAACTACACTCATAAAAATAATCACAAAATTGAAAAAAAAAATTTGATTTTGATATTTTGTTTTTATTATTAATATTTGACGAAGAAATGCTAAACGAAGTAATAAATACCTATAAATTTTAATCTATTGTCTACTTTTGATAAATTTTAGTTTTGTGATTATTTTTATTAGTGTATTTTTTATAGATGTTATTTTTTCAAAACGATTTTACTCGAAAACGGTTTAAGATACAAAGATCGACTGAGACTACCTTTTTTGTGTAAAAATAAACCAAGTTTCAAAATTTGATGTAAAAAATTTTAAAATTATCCACACAAAAAATATGGGGCATAATATACCCAGCACTCACCCTGTATGTAACGCCCCTGACAAAATTTCTGAAAATGGAGAAAAAAAATATGTGGCAAATTATAAAAGCTTCAAACTCACCAAATTTCATGAATCTACCTCAAACAGTTGCAAAGATATTACACAAAACTCCTCGCTGGGGTCCCCCTTTCGGGGGGCTGTAGCCTCCTTAGGAAGCATTTTTCAACCTATGTTTATTAGAACTTTTTGTATTATTTTTGAACGTAGAATCAGCTGGTACATTTTGGCAGGCTAATTTTGGGACACCCTGTATGCATGTTTAGTAGTAAACTGTATTTTTGTGACACAACGCAAGAGCAACTGAAATTGAATAGAAACAGTAGTAATTTACTTATTTAATGAGTTCTTAAGTTCTTATAATTAATGATATGTTATACGTACCTACTGTAATATCCCTAAGCAACATTTTACTAGTCGAGAATGTAGTTGTAATATTCGAGCCCACTAACATGCTTACAGAACACTACTATATTTTAACCATCTTAGACAAATTCTGAAATATATCGAAAAAATTTATAAAATAATGTAAATTTGAAATAAAATAAATAATATATTCGGTGCGATTCTATAAGTTTTTAATCACCGTGTTTATTAACCACTGTGGTTGTTGCTATGATAACTACCAATCAAAAACGTCGTACCGTAGCAACAACCACAGTAGTTACATAGTCACGGTCATTAAAAAGTTATAGAATCACCCCGATTAAGCAATGAGTATTTAATGATAGCTATTAAGACACGAGTACCTTAACAGCCATTAGATGTGAGTTGCATATACACTTTTTTTTCTACTACTAGTCAAAATAATGAAAAATAAGAAAAAAAATATTATGGCAACTTTAACATAAACTCAGAAATGTCAGAAAATCAAAATGAACTGTCAATTTTTAAATACTAGATCTGTCAGATGGTCATTGCAATATTTGATATTGACGAAATATTGCTGTGATGTTGCATTTATATTAGTTATAAACTTGTATCTTAATGAAAAATCTGTATTATAATGAATCTCATTAAAGTACAGGTAGTAAATGTCTAATAAATCAATTAAAGTATGGGAATAGAAACAATTACATAATAGTACGTAGTATCGAGCGATCAAATAAATTTGTAATCGAGTCATCCATGGATTTGAATTCGTATGTCTTTAACTTGAACCATTTTAGCTTTCAACTGACATTTTATTGTAATGCAGTTCTAGTAACTACATACGATTTCGGGTTCATGGATGACTTGATTACAAATTTATTTGATCGCTCTTTATATGTGTGTTATGACAACAGTCGTTCCTAAGATTTGAATACAATGGCAGAGGGAGTGCCTGCCACGTTGTAATTTAAAATTTCGTCATAATTAATGGTGGTTTAGTTATCAAAAATACGCAAATCTCAAAGCGAAAAGAACTGAAACAAAATATGTAATTTAAGCTACGCTACGGAGAGATGGACCAGTTTCACCTACTGAATTTTGTTCAGTGTCGTAGTAATGTAGGGTGACTCTGCTTTTATGAAATATCTTTTCAGGAAATTGCAATTTTGTAAAAAGTAGTCACAGTTATGGAACAGAGAGTTAAAATACTGAAAAAGTGGTATCTATTTTGCTTGATTTGCGTTAATTCAGTTATTGTTCACGTTAAAATAAAATGAAATACATTTCATTTATCATCCATAGTGCCATCTAAATTTTTTGATTTATTTTCCGATTAGTACGAAAATACCCATTTAGTATATTCAAAAAGCTATGTTCCTTTTACTCTAATATTAGTTTTACTTTCTTATACGAAGTAATAAAGAAGTATATTAATCATGATTTTTTTTTAATTTTTACGGATTTATACGTTTTGAGGACCCCTGAATCCATCTCGACTCTACTCAATGACATGGAAATCGCAACACCAAGAACGGGTAGGAATTTTTTGACCAAACTTGGCAGAAAGGTTTAACTACTCAAAGGTAATAATTGATTAAAATTTCAAAGAAAATTAATAAAAGATTAACACCATTTTTATTAATAATGGGTTGCCCCCTTCTTTGTTTCACATTCCCTCACTCTTCGTGGCATCGATTCCAACAGGTGATCGATTCTCTTTTGAGGTATTATGTTTCAAGCAACCTGTAATTCATGCCGGAGAGCTTCCAGGGTCTGTGGATGATTTGCCAAGTTCCTCAGTCTTCTCACCATAATGTTCCACACATGCTCAATTGGCGAAAAGTCGGGAGATTTGGGTGGCCTCTTGTCATGACATTGGCCTCTTCATATCGGTTCAAAGAATGTCTTGCTATGCGGGGACGGACATTCTTCTGCTGAAAAGTGAGTCGTCCAACTGCTGAAAATATGGAACGATGTGACGTTCTACCACCTCATCAACATATCGCTGGGCGTTCATATTGCCTAGGATGAATACCCAATAAGGCCTACTCCCATAAGCTATAGAATCCCATACCATAGTTCGGTGCACATGTCTCTCAACAGAAAATTGAACATTGCGACGTTCCCCACGTCTTCGTCTAACCCTAATATAATATGACGGAAATGTCTGAAACTTGGCAGAGTTTTAGTACATAATGGAATTTACAGTAATGTTAAAGAAATATAAAAAAAAATAGATGTACTAAAACTCTGCCAAGTTTCAGATGTTTCCGTTCATTTTTATAAAAGTTAGAAATATTCAAGTAAAACATGCAAAAAATACATATATTGTGCCATTTAAAATTTCAACTGCTCGGGGGCACGTGTTAATATTATCCAAATCCTTCCAAATTTTACCTAATTTTTTTTTATAATACCTTTATTGATTCTAGGGGGGGATGAAAAAAAATCTGACAACGCCAAAATAACTGCCACCCTACTGTATAGTATGTGTGTCTGTCTGTCTGTCTATATCCACGATATCTCAAAAACAACTTATCGGCATTGATCCAACTTTCATATTTAAAAGAAAATTGTGGGTCACACATTAAATCTTTTGCATCTAGTACCAGCACAAGTGGTACTTACCTGAAGATATTTTTAGGTTTTTAACATTATCATGAAACAGAACAATTTAGGAGATTTTTTATTCTATAACAATGGTTTAGAATGAAATTTTGAACACATGTAGTTTAAACTTTTTTATTTATATTGATATTTGATATTTTTATTGATCTGATATATAATTTTCTGTAAAAAAAATTTTAAAAAGCGAGAAATTCTAGAACACTCACATTGTGTGCATTGTATCAGAAGGCCTAGATAGAGTATTGGCATAAGAGCTTGGTTCCTAACCTAAAAGTCCCGTGTTGGAATCTCAGGAAGATTATTCTTTTTTTTACTGGTTTCTATGGTACCAATACCAAGTAGGTACTCCTAATAAATAAATAAATGTGATGCTTTTATATTAAAAAAATATCGACAGCATGTGATTATTGGCTACGCCTTCAGTACCTTCCAAAGATTAGAACTGTATAGCATGTATAAGAAAGGCATGTGCTGGACACATCTGATATTTTATAATAGCCTTGTCTTGTCTAAAATGCAACTAACATAGAGTGATGATATCGTCACAGGATAGATAAGCCTCATTGAATCTAGTGAGAAACTACATCAACAAAAGGAAATGAGATAAAACATCTATCCTTTGACTAAGTTTAAGTGCCATCAGAGAACATGACATCGTCTTCTTTATCATCACCAGCTGTACTACCTTGTGTGATATTTACAAAAAAAAACTTTTGTTTTGTATTTTTTATCTACTTGTGAATAGGAACACGGATTTAAAAGTAATTGTTAATTATTATAATAGACAGACTATTAACGCTGATTTTATGATATAGTGTAAACTACAACATTTGGTTGTACATGAATGAATGTCTCATTCACAATAAATTTATTAGATGTTCTTATTAAAAGGTAGTTAAATCGCAGGTAAAGCTGTATACATTACATTTACGGGCATTTCTTTTTTGTTTTTTTTTGTTTTTTTGTAATGCCCGTAAATGTAATGTATATGGGCATATTCTTCATTAGAAAACGTTCCCATACTTATTTTATGACAGATAATGAACAAAACACTTAGTTACATTTGTTCTCAAAGCTGTCTAATGCATTTTTTGGTTATGATCTTTGAGCGTAAATGTAACATTAAAATGTTAATATACTTTGTAATGAGTAATTATAGACCATATGTTTATTGGAAGTTTTCAACTTAAAAAGAGCCCAGGAACATGTACTGAAGCTATGTACATCCTATTGCGGGACACCCTGTATACCGACATCCTGAAGTTTACTAAAAGCTATTGTAATTATTATACTTATTCAAATCTAATTTAATTTTACTGGAAATGTTAAAGGAAATTAAATATTTGTCTAGCGTTGCACAAATATTCTCAATAAGTGTATATATACAGAGGAACATACACGTATATGTTTCACGCGATACAAAGCATGCAAATCTTCAAGTGTAACAAATGTTATTATAGACTCGTGACCTATTTTAAATAGGTACCTACCTATATTTAAAATATAAACTATTTTACGTTTATTTGCACATCATTTTTTGGATGGCAAATTAGATACTAAATGAATACCACGACATTTAATATTACTGTGGATTATCCGTTTATACAGGGTGTCCCAGAACTGCCGCATAATATTTTTAATAGCGAATTCTCTCCAAAAAGTAGAGAACTGTTCAAAGCCATGAAAGCAAACCACCTACAACAAATATCTACTAGCCACCCAATATATTAGCAGTCAGACTGAAATAAAATTCTGGACGCCATATATCACGAGGAGCATTGATATAAAGATATGCAAAGCAGAATCTTGCTTTGACTTATCATCTAACCACTCACCGGTGATAGTAACTCGCAAATCTTAAACAATGAAAAACAACCATCTCTGGATTCCACCAGAACTGATTGGTCACTTTTCAGAGAAAAACTAGACAGCCTGGTTTCTCTAAAACTGCCATTAAAACTGAGCTGGACAAATTGTACACAACTTGGATTTTGTCTTTCACTTTGTAAGATACTTTCTGCTTTTCACGATAAAATTTCATAACCTGTTCGGGTTGGAGCTACTATATTTTTTCGTCAGACAGCGCTACTCGGCGACTTGAACGGAAGTTATAATTATCAATATGAATTCAGGAAGTTCATCTGAAAGCGACAATCAATAAGCAGGGTAAGCATAGATGAGTGGGTAGTGCAAAAAATATTCTTATACACGCATACTGTTTTTAATTATTTGTGGAAAAACGTGCAGTACTATACGATGCTCTTCTCGGTGGGCTCTTATAAAGACACCTCTAAGTTATAGGTTCCACTGTGTAAAAAATAACTTAATTGAGCTTCTTTTAAATCAATATACAGAGTGTTCAAGAAAAGGGTTAAACTTTTTAAGGGTATGTAGTATGGGCCGAAAGAGGTCGAAAAGTTTTGATAAACATAGGTTCGCAAATTTACGGTTACACGAAATATTAGCGATTTCATGTTTCTAATACTTTTTAGTTGACTGTTTTATTTTTAAAAAATTTTGTGACAAAATAATTAAATTAAAGATAATTAAATTAAAGAAGATGTTCTTCCCTCCCTTTCGGTGCAAGCAGTGCATCGTCGCTGTAAAGAAATTCGGGTTCTTTCTAAAATTCCCGCCGTTTGCCGAATTGCTTACACTGTTAGATCAATCAGCCGTCTTAATTCATCCAGGTTTTTTACAAGCACGCTAACACTAAACTTTACTAAACTTTTTAATTAACTCTAAAGAAAAAAGTCAGGTGACCTGGCAGGCCATGCAACAGGCCCTCCTCCTCTACTTAACTAAATTAGTAGAAATATGAAATCGCTCATATTTCCGTATCTGTGGATATGTCTATTAAGACTTTTCGACTTGTTTCGGCCTCTTAAAAAGTTTAACCCTTTTTTTGTACATCCTGTATTATGTATTGTATAACTACCTACTGTAGCAGCTACTAAATGTATTAATAAAAGTAGTAGGTAGTGTAACTTACTGCGTAAAATGTGTAAAAGCTGTAGAATAGTAGTTTAATAAACAAGAGTGTTAATAAGAGCGATTAATAATCGAAACGATTTTAACGCGTGAGCGCAGCGAGCGCGTTAATGAGTCGAGATTATTAATCGCCGATTAACACTCATGTTGATTACAATATTTTTTTGTCGATCGCTCTTTATTGGAATGAAAATAATCTAATTTTGTTCCATGGCAAAATCCAAATTCTGACATAATATGCCATAAGTCAAAATACCACTGACATAATTAATTAATTTCGGCAGGTGTCAGTTCCAAATGCATGTTTCAATAATATAATATATTGTTGGTTACCTAGCAAATCTCATAATCTCAACAATGTTTTTAATGTGCATGTATGCATTAAACTGAGTTATTAATACACTCCTTTTATTACATTAACTAGATCTTTAATAAACGATCGACAAAAAAAGTTATTTTCTTTGCACCTGCTGTTTTCTGACCCTTATGGCTACGCTAAATTTAATAAAAGTGCCTATATAACATACGTTCCAGTATATTAAAGATTATATAGGTAGTTTTAGTATAATCAGCAGTGTATACAATGTACATTGAAATATATAGATATAGTCTTAGTTTTAATGAAACTATACAGGGTGTGTCACGACGAGTTGACAGGAGACATAACTCTATTAATAAACACAATTTGATTCTAAAGGTACACACCCATTATACAATGTGCTCTATTTAATGAAAATATTGCCACCTTTCTGGTACTTCCGGTATAACCGGAAGTACCAGACACAAACTTTGTTATTTTAAATGGAACACCCTGTATATTTTTGAATTTTTAGATACTACTCTTCATTTTAGACATAAAAGTATTAAAGTTGTATGATACTAACATTAACGGTATTATAATTATTTATACTTTTTCATTTTTTTTTATAAAAACATAGATGTAAATAAAAATTCAAATCTTGACAATGACACGTTTTTTCCAAATTTTTTTTCTTGTGTTTGAGGTAGGAATATACAATAAATAAGCTGATGCATTTTTGGAAAACTTGCTTTATACCGGGTGTTGGTGGTTGTCCGTTCATTTTTAAAAACTTTAATCAATGATAACTTCATTTTTTTAAATGGAACACCCTATAGATTTCTAGATTTTGAATTCTACACTTAATTCGAGACATAAAAGTATTAAGGTTGTAACGTCCTAAAATTAACAGTATTATAATTAATTACGTTTTTTTTTTAAATTAACGGTCAATCACAAGCACCCTCTGTATAAAATAAGTTTTTTAAAACCATATTACCATGTTTCTTGTACATTTCTGCGTCCACTTAAATTTGGTTTGTTTTTTGAAAGAACGTGTCATTAGTAAAATATGAAAATGTTTGACTCCATACCATGTTTGACTCTAAGTTTTTGTATGAACAAATAGACCTTTTTTTCAACACACTGCGCATGTGCCGCCGCCATTTTTAGTGCCGCGAAATTTGAAATGTGCGGACACTTTCATTCAAAAAGTCAAGCCCGTCAAAGGTTTTACGAATTATTTTTAATGAAAATGTTGATGGTGCCGATCTTGTACACGAAACCGTAGAGGAACGTACCTGTGTTGCTTTAGGGAGATTTTTACAATGTCGCGATTTGCGAATTGGTGAAAAAAGCGGAATTGGTCGAAAGGCAGGTTAAAATATTTTTTGTTTACATCGTTTTTTTCAATCGCGAAATAAAATTTTACTTTAAAAATCCGTTAAAAAATTAGTACTATTGATAAGGGGGAATGATTTATAGAAAAAAAGATCAATTCTTCGCATTTGTCGTTTATTTGCTTTGGTTAAATTTGTTAAATATATATTTGATTGAGGATTACCCGTCGTCGTCGTTTTCAAGGGGGTCGGGAAATGCTTCTGATGGACCACTACTGGAAAGTGCAAGGAGCAAATGTATGTGTCTTTCTTGACGTCGTCAAAGCGCCGAAACCGCATGTCACCTCGAAGACACGATTTCACCCATGATTTGCACTTAGAGCACTTGGCGCAGTTTTTGATGTGTTTTTGTATTTTCACAGTTTCAAGAAGCTTGTTCCGGTACGTGGTACATGGTTTGGCAAATCGTATGAAATAATATAATCCGTACTCATAAGATTTCAAGCGAGAGTTGCTTTTACAAATTCCATAACAGCACGGCATATGGGCCCCTGGATGATGTTTCGAAGATAAATCACTCATTTTCTACCACCAAACTTCGATTCACAAGTATATAAGATGATGACTCCACTTTTTTTAAAAACAATAACAAAAATTTCCGTGTTTTTCGAAGAAACTTAGAACGAAAACACGACACGCACCTTTGACAATTTATATTTGACGCAGAATGTCAGACCATGTTATTACAAAATTGCAAAATAATAAACTTAATTTTTTTCTAATTTCTAACACAGCATCTTCCACTCTCCCAAAATAGCAAAAATATACTTTCCTCTAGTAGGTATATAATGTAACAAAAGCATGAAATGTAGATTTTTTATATAGCATTTTTCGTAAAAGAAAATGCATGAAATTCCAATGATTTTGCATAGTGGCTCGCTCGAGATGTCCGCACATTTTGAAATTGGCGCCACCAATGCGCAATGACATTTTCGATAAATAAAAAGGTCTATTGGAAGAAACATAATTACTTAATTAAAATAAATAAAATAAATAAATAAAAATAAAAAATATTAAATTAAACATAATAAAAACAAATTTTAGTGGACGTAGAAATGTACAAGAAACATGGTAATAGGCTTTTGAAAAACTTATTTTATATCTACAGGGTGCTTATGGTTGATCGTTAATTTTTAAAAACTTTGAAAATTGGAAAAAACGTAATTAATTATAATACCGTTAATTTTAAGACTTTACAACCTTTAATACTTTTACGTCTAGAATTAAGTGTAGAATTCGAAAATGTGGAAATATATAGGGTGTTCTATTTAAAAAAATAAAGTTATCATTGATCAAAATTTTTAAAAATGAACGGACAACCACCATAGAGTAAGTTTTCCAAAACTACATCAGCTTATTGCTTGTATATTCCTACTTCAAACGTAAGAAAAAAAACTTTGGAAAAAATGTGTCATTGTCAAGATTAGAATTTTTATTTACATGTATGTTTAAAAAAAAAAATGAAAAAGTATAAATAATTATAATACCGTTAATGTTAGGACCATACTTTTATGTTTAAAATGAAATGTAGAATTTAAAAATTCAAAAATACACAGGGTGTTCCATTTAAAATAACAAAGTTATACCGGTTATACCGGAAGTACCAGAAAGGTGGCAATGTTTTCGTTAAATAAAGCACATTCTATAATGGGCGTGTACCAATTTTTAGAACCAAATTGTGTTTAGTAATAGAGTTACGTCTACTGACAACTCGTCGTGACACACCCTGTATGTTAAACAGACGTAATAAACATTTGAATCGGATCGGTCATTGTAGGTGTCTCCAAGTATGAATTATAATAACCAAATTTAATAATATGTTATCGAAAATGTTGTTCAAATTCTTAATATGAAGTTTAGATCAATTCTGATAAGTCCATTTGAGTTATCGCGGACCGAAACAGACAGATATCTCGAAAATAGTCAAAAGGGATTCAAAACATGTAAGTCGAAAATAATCATGATTCTTATTTCTTCATACAAGAAAGTAAAAATGAAAATATCATATATGTACTTACAATATTTTGAAAACTACTTACCAAAAAATTATTATAATGATCTACAGTTTAATAGCATAAGTTTGAAAACTGAATACTACCTACAGGATTGGTTGTTTTAATTAAACCGGAGGCGTTTTAAGCGAATTAAGCGAACATATTTCACCCATATACTTACTTGTATATTAGTTAAACATACACTCTTGTTTGCAAAGTTGATTAAATTTTATATTAAGGGACGAGTCAAAAGTACAGTGTATAGTTGCCCACGGACACAAAGACTAACCCTAAATTGTAAATTATCCTGAAAAAGAATGTGTTCTTAGACATCTACGTGCCTTCAATAACATGTAACATTTATAATGACCATGTCTCGTATGTATACATATTATGAAAAATTGGTATGAACGACAAAAGAGGTCGTCACGTATTTCTTCATTTTCTTTCTAAATTTATATGCACGTACTGAGATAAAACCTCGGATAAAACAGGCATGATATGCTATAAGCCCTATAGCCAGTAGAACTAAATATATTGCAATTGGAACAGATAATTATTCTCATCATTCAACTTTCCGGTAAATTTATTGATTTGTGATAGTTAAATATGTATATTATTAGGTATAGTTATAAAGTTAATTTAAAATAACTATTTTAACTTCTCTTTAAATAACAAGAATAATTAATACGAGTAGATGATTAGACTGTATCAAATAACATTTATATACATACAAATTTTTTACCAAAATATATTTGTTATTAATTGATGAATAATATAAAAAATATATACCTACATGTAGGTGTGTCCGTACGTTTTACAATACGCTAACAATATGGTGAAAAGTCTCCGTAAGAATGATGTAGTAAAAAATACTTCACAGGAATATTTATCGATAAATTAAAATTAAATGCATGAAATTACAAATTCACTTTAATTAAGATTTAAGTGATTATACGATTAAGTAGGTACCTATCTATAATTGTATATTTTGAATTTAGTGTTAATCACGTTGAGTACATATTTTTTCCTTACACTCACTCCAAATATGTCGTACAAATAAACTTTCTAACAAGTTTATTCCAAAGTTAAGTAGGTATTCTTGGTACAAACCAATTACAATAATTTCAAACCATGTTTCCGTCTGTCTATTTGGTTATAGGTAGATCTAACGTACTTCCCAATACAAGCAACTTGCTGGTTCTATGTGATAACGTGCAAGCTTTTATCCTGCTGACTCAATGTTTGAGACCAAAGTTGCGGTATCCATCGTTACTTTGCTATGCTGTCTCTAAAGGTTTAGTGGTGGAGATGGTGGAAATTCCCTATTTAGATTTGAATTTAATGTTTAAAGGTCAAATTCAATTTATACATAATTGTATAGGGTATCTGTATACTCTGTATGTATCTATCTACTCGTACATGGAGTTAAGACGATTAAGAATTTAATAATAGTGCTTCTGGAATTTTCATGTAGCAAACCATTATCGACAAATTATATACTTATAACTAGTTTCAATTTACATATTTTCACTAACTTAAAATATTCACCTGTTGATATAACTCATAAAATACAGTTAGCAAATGTCATATTTAAAATTGTACCACGTAAACCCGTTATCCATTCATAACTAAATGTATGTTCACGTAGAAATTGGGGAAGTTTTCTAAATGTTCACAAAAAATCATCGTTATGCTCTGGTATGTATAGCACTAGTTTCCTTAAACGCGCGGGTGCTGTCACGTACGTAATCTCCGATTAATCAACGAGTGGCAAACAGTTTTTACTTTTCTGGCACAATGTCAATCAATCACGTTAATAGTGATTCTCTGCGCATAAGCGCGCGGAAAGTGAATGGTTCGAATTGGTATTAAAAACTCCCGAACATGTCGATTAAACCTATCTAAATATTTCAATTACTTTAATTCAAAGTGAAAATTAGAACAAAATTAGATAAATGAAAAGAAAACATGTAGGATCATTTCTAATTTTATGTTAGAAAATTCCTAAAAATAATGTTACAAATACAATTTAGACATATGTATTTCGTAAACACCCCCAAATAAAATATTTAAAATGTTTAGCAAACACATTAATAATTTAGTTTAGTTATAATATTTAAGATAACTTTTTAACATAAGCTAGAGGTATGTACAGGGTGATTCTTTTATCTGGGGAAATGCGTTTTTCTCGTAAACGACTGAAGGGAATTAAATTTTGAAAAAAGTGTTATATACCTACTGGCTGTCACTCAAAATTAGGATAGAAATATAGACTTTATTATGCACGACGCTAGGCGTCGCGACGTTTTTAAAAAAAAATTCCAGCAACATACCACTTTTATTATATCATTATAAAGGTCTTTTAATTTTGAGTCTTTTTTCTAAAAATCAATTTTTTTAATTCTTATTTCTTAAAAAGTTATGTTCAGATTCAAATTATTTCTGTTCTAACTAAATTTTGAAATATTTTTAACAGTAGGCCGGTTTTCCCTCAAATACTAAAGTAAATCTTATTATATAAAGTAAAGTAGGCTTAGAAAAAACAAAACCTGTTATTTGTCAACATATTACGACAACAAAAAACTTATTAATACCTAAATTAAACAAAAAATTTAATGAAAAAGTTGATTATTTTAACAATTGTTCAATATGAGTACGATTGTTATCTAAACATAAATTATAACGTTTTCTTATTACATTATATGTGACTTTTCTTAAAACATTAGCATTAATTTCAGCACAGGCACCGACAATATTTTGCTTTAAATGATCTATATTATTAGACCTTGTTTTGTAAACTTTATTTTTAAGAGTTCCCTACAAGAAAAAATCGAGAGGTCTTAAGTCTGGGAACCTAGGAGAAAATTCTATTGGCGCGTAAATTCCCATCCTCCTGTTTTCATATTCTATATTTAAATAATTCCGCATAATACCGGCAAAGACAAGGAGCCCCATCTAGTTGAAGCCACAAACGTCTTCTAATCTGAAGAGGAACATTTTTTTTTTGCTTAATTTAGGTATTAATAAGTTTTTTGTTGTTGTAACATGTTGACAAATAACAGGTTTTGTTTTTTCTAAGCCTACTTTACTTTATATAATAAGATTTACTTTAGTATTTGAGGGAAAACCGGCCTACTGTTAAAAATATTTCAAAATTTAGTTAGAACAGAAATAATTTAAATTAAATCATAACTTTTTAAAAAATAAGAATAAAAAAAATTGGTTTTTAGAAAAAAGACTCAAAATTAAGAGACCTTTCCAATGATATAATTGAGATCTGACATTTCTGACACTCTTGGCGCCAGGCGGAACTGTCGTTAGTACGTCGGAGATGTCAGATTACAACTGTTTAATTTTTTTAAATCTTTTTATTAAAAGTATAAAAATATGGGCTACGTGAATCCAACTCCCAATGCTTCTAAAAAAACACAATGTTTATTGCGCGATTGTGGGTTGCAATAGCAGCTCCCTACTCCCTATAAAACATTCGAATATACTCTTATTTAAAGCTACATGTAAGTATAGGTAGAAAAAATTATCTGTGCATCTATAAAAACACTACCATCTAGCGCTCCACAACTTCTAAAAATCATATCATAATCAAACGAAGCATAAAAAAAATCAATTTGATAAGTTCCAAATTTGAAACTGCACAAGACTAGAATTGTGTATATCATCATACCTAAGTATTTTTTTCTGCTTTCTATAAGAATAGACTTTTGTACAGGCGATAAAAGTTATAGACCTCAAGAGGATAGGTATTTTTTTGAGTTTTCGACTGCAACTTGAAATCAATCACAAACTTAAAAACGCATTTACTTACAGATTATTTTAGCGCATAAAATGACGCCTAAACGAATTTTATTTACTTACACAATAATATGTTTGTTTAGGATTAGGCGATTAATAGGTACCTCTTTGAAATTTTGCTGGCTTCGATTTGTCTCGGCGCAAGAGCCAAGAGCAAATTTCGGCGGCGGAAATCGACAGTAAAAAAATTCACTCCTATCTTTTCCCGTGTATTTTTGAAGTGACAGCGTACTAGCGACGGCCATATTGTAATATTTGAAATAAGCTCCGCCCCTATGTCAGATCTCAATAATAGTGGTATGTTGCTGGAAATTTTTTTTTAAAACGTCGCGACGCCTAGCTTCATGCATATTAAAGTCTATATTTCAATCCTAATTTTGAGTGACAGCCAGTAGGTATATAACACTTTTTTCAAAATGTAATTCCCTTCAGTCGTTTACGAGAAAAACGCATTTCCCCAGATAAAAGAATCACCCTGTACGCTTCCAGTACCTATTTAATATAAAATGTATGTTTATATCGTATAACTACTGCCAACTAGCTCGACGATTGTGTGAGACGGAGAGCAACGCATGGTCGTACACCATGCTTTGGTCTCTGTCCTTGTCTTAGTATTCGGCTAGTAGTCATTCTGAAATTGGTATTGTTTATGTAACATACAGGGTGTGTCACGACGAGTTGACAGTAGACATAACTTTATTACTAAACACAATTTGATTCTAAAAATTGGTACACACCCATTATACAATGTGCTCTATTTAATGAAAATATTGTCACCTTTCTGGTATTTCCGGTTATACCGGAAGTAGACACAAACTTTGTTATTTTAAATGGAACACCCTGTATATTTTTGAATTTTTAGATACTACACTTCATTTTAGACATAAAAGTATTAAGGTTGTATGGTCCTAACATTAACGGTATTATAATTATTTACACTTTTTCATTTTTTTTTATAAAACCATAGATGTAAATAAAAATGGGAATCTTGACAATGACACGTTTTTTCCAAAATTTTTTTCTTGTGTATGAGGTAGGAATATACAAGAAATAAGCTGATGTAGTTTTGGAAAACTTGCTTTATACAGGGTGTTGGTGGTTGTCCGTTCATTTTTAAAAACTTTGATCAATGATAACTTCATTTTTTTAAATGGAACACCCTATATATTTCTAGATTTTCGAATTCTACACTTAATTCGAGACATAAAAGTAACGGGTGATTCATTAAATTTCCATTTTGAGTTGGCGGTGGAAAAAAAATTCATGTCCTTGATTACACCTCATTTCTTTAAATGTCAAAAAAGGTTAGGTTTTCTGGTTGTTGTTTGAAACTGACATCAACACATGAATCAATTCGGCGCGTACGTTCAAGTTCCAAGGCTTACCTAGAATGGAAATTTAAAGAATCACACGTTATTAGGTTGTAAGGTCTTAAAATTAACGGTATTATAGTTAATAGGGACTTTGCATGATTTTCAAATTAATTTTTTTTGAAAAGCTGATACCAAATTATCACTATCTATATTTTTGAAAAAATTTTTTGGTCCGTACTTTCCAAGTAAATAAATAAAAAGTATTGCAAAATTTAAAATTTCCACACATTGCCCGGAAACGCCCGAATCGGCCCAAGAGACTGCTGACGTCACGAATCTAGTTCCACAGTGCAGCACGCCGCATTTTGACTTATTTCGAAAAATGTCAAACGCGTAAAAAATATTTGGACATGCCAATGTCAACTAGATTCGTGACGTCACACAGGACTCTCCGATCTCAAAGCGTTTTCGGGCGGCAATAATATATTTTTTGTGCCTCAGGTTGGCATTAGTCATTTTGCATTCGTATAAATCGGCTAGAAACACATGTTTTGTTTATCGATTGGCATCATTGAAATCATAAAGAAAATTTGTATTTTCCATAGAAACGGATTATTATTTCTGTTATTCGGCTACTACTGTCAGTGTCAATTTTAGTAGCGCGTGTTACCAATAAAAAAAAAATCCCTAATACCAAATATTTAAACAAATATTTTGTAAATTTTATTTATTTAAATAAACTTCGGCACAAAAAATAGTGTGTATTACACGCCTAGAAACTGTTTTGCGAGTACTCGTAGTTGCGGGCCTCGGCCTACGGCCTCTGCTCGCAAACCCTACTCGCACTCGCAAAACTCTTGTTTCAAGGCTAGCAATACAAATAACTATGAATTACGGTCAATTTATAATCGTTTTTTTATGTACAAATATTAAGTAAAAAGAATTATTTTTGTTGTAGAGTATTATTAATATAGTCGTTTTACACTTCTAACAGAAAAAAACAGGATTTTAAAAAAATGCAACATCCCTATTACGTTTTTTAAAAATTAACGGTCAATCACAAGCACCCTGTATAAAATAAGTTTTTTAAAACCATATTACCATATTTCTTGTACATTTCTGCGTCCACTAAAATTTGGTTTGTTTTTTGAAAGAACATGTCATTAGTAAAATATGAAAATGTTTGACTCTAAGTTTTTGTATTAAAAAATTGGAATAAATAAATAAAAATAAAAAATATTAAATTAAATATAATAAAAACAAATTTTAGTGGACGTAGAAATGTACAAGAAACATGGTAATATGGTTTTGAAAAACTTATGTTATATCTACAGGGTGCTTATGGTTGATCGTTAACTTTTAAAAACCTTGAAAATTGGTAAAAACGTAATTAATTATATAACCGTTAATTTTAAGACTTTACAACCTTAATACTTTTATGTCTAGAATTAAGTGTAGATTTCGAAAATGTGGAAATATATAGGGTGTTCCATTAAAAAAAATAATGTTATCATTGATCAAAGTTTTTAAAAATGAACGGACAACCACCAACACCCTGTATAAAGCAAGTTTTCCAAAACTATATCAGCTTATTGCTTGTATATTCCTACTTCAAACGTAAGAAAAAAACTTTGGAAAAAATGTGTCATAGTCAAGATTCGAATTTTTATTTACATCTATGTTTTTGTAAAAAAAAAATGAAAAAGTGTAAATAATTATAATACCGTTAATGTTAGGACCATACAACCTTAATACTTTTATGTCTAAACTGAAGTGTAGAATCTAAAAATTCAAAAATATACAGGGTGTTCCATTTAAAATAACAAAGTTTGTGTCTACTTCCGGTATAACCGGACGTACCAGAAAGGTGGCAATATTTTCGTTAAATAGAGCACATTGGATAATGGGCGTGTACCAATTTTTAGAACCAAATTGTGTTTAGTAATAGAGTTATGTCTACTGTCAACTCGTCGTGACACACCCTGTATAGTCTATCATTGAATTATCATTTACTCATCTATACACGCGTATTGGGTATACGGATTGTATACGTAGTGGAATTTTTACCAGATTGGATTATATGCGTGTTAATACAAGAAGCGTGTTAATTTAAGTTTGAATGTGTTGGTAGACTGCAATCTATCAAATCTCAATCATGCTCAGGAGGTTATTAAACAGAGGCGTCCAAGTTGATGGCGATTATGTTAGATATGGATTTAGGCATTAAGCTACAATAATTAGTCCAGGCAAGGACATTTTTAGTTTGAAAAATATAGAGCAAGCTGAAATTTGACAAAAATCTTACTCTCAGAAAGTCCCCGAAAATCACCTAAACATGATCTTTCGATTAGAACTACATAATTAAATTTTAATTATACAAAAAAACATGTAATGTGTCCAGCACAAGATATATTAAAATCCATCGAAATTGCAAAATCGAAAAAAATCATGGTTACTATACGGTGAGCGCCATATGTATGAAATAAATTAAAAAATCCTGAAACAGGTCGATTTTTAATTTGAAATTGCCATTTTTAGCATGAAAATAGTACCCCCGCATGTACCCCCTCTGAATTCTGACAGCCCCCTCGAAAAATTTTAATTAGAAAGGGTATCGTTCAAAAGTGCTTTTAGTTCTCTATTCAGCAGCATAAGGTTTTTGAAATTTGGGGCATTAATAACTGAGAAAATTAATTTTTAAAATGTAAAATTTTGTTAATGTCTTGTAAACACAGTAGATGTATTTTTTTGCTAAATTAGCTAATTTCTACTATCATTTTTCACTATTTCGAATCATTTTCAGCATGTCTTAAGTGTTAATAAAAATTTCCGTTTTTTTCGAAGAAACTTGGAACGAAAACACAACATGCACCTTTGACAATTTATGTTTGACGCAGAATGTTAGATCATATTATTGTTCATTACAAAATAATAAACTTAATTGTTTTCTAACTTCTAACAAAGCATCTTCCACCCTCCCAAAATAGCAACAATATACTTTTTCCCATACCTACACGAAAATGGCTACTTTATTTGAATGAAATGGAGGTACAAAGTCGTCTTTTAAGGGTAGTCGTGGAAAATAAGGAGTGGGAGTAACATTGCCCCCTTGGATAGCAATTCCTTTACTGATATGCAGGAGTTATTTGTGTTTGTTTATGCGTTGTCAAGGTGATTTGCTCACCGCACAGTATCAAGCAAAATGTCAGTGTTATGTTGTTTTAATATGTTCGCGCGTTTCACGCAAAAGAAATGGCCATTTTCTTAAAGGTATGAGAAAAAATAGAGTATGCTACACGGACACGGTAGGAATTGATTCTGCCTTGTGTTCTTGCGCCCTCGCTTCGCTCTGGCGCAATTTTCACACTCGTCAGAATTTCACGCAAATAAAGTGGCCATTTTCGTGTAGGTATGGGAAAAAATATATTATTAATAAGTCGATTCCAAATGATTTCAGAATAATTAATATTGTATTTTTGCATTGAACTGACAAATTTTACGTAAAATAAATTATTACCTACTATTAAATAAATGCTATATAAGTAAAACAAAAAATTAATACTTACTACTAAAATCCATTTTTTGTAGGTACTTTTTTGCATCAAAAATTTTTCGTAAGTTTCCAGGGGGAGGTTTGCTCAAATCTTATTGTATCTTACAAGGGAAGGAGGGGGTCTTACATAATTTGTGAACGGTCCCTTAAAGAATAACGGAAACAATTCTATCGGCAAAAGCCATGTAATTTTATTGACTGCTTGTCAGCTCCTTATCGCAAAATATGAATCAAAACCATCATCTCCCCCATTAACGAGCCTATTAGTGAAGTGTCACCGTATAATATACCGACAAGGAAATGCCAACTATCCTAAAACGTAGTTTACACGAACAAGTAAAACTATCGCAAGTTAATGTCTGAGAGCTACAAAGTACTCTCAGACACTATTTACAAATTATTTGGAAGTTGCTCTCAGACATTAACTTGCGATAGTTTTACTTGCTCATGTAAACTACGCTTTACGTACATCAGACTCTGCTCTCTGCAATGTTTTAAAAGTAGGGTAGTTGGCCTAGTCGGCATTTCCCTATACAGGGTGAATATCTGTCGTTATGAACTGGGACACCCTGTACATAAAGGAAGGCGTATAAAATAGTAATAACTTTTTATTCTGAATAACTTCTCTTGATCGTGTTTCTCAGAAAAGGCACTTTATACCTTATAGAGACCGGGAGCTGAAAGGAGTTGAGTAGGTATGCAAAATATGAGGACCGCATTTTATCAATTGATATAAGCTCATAACAACTCAAAGATTAATATTTTGTATGTTGCCGCTCCATTGTATGGTCCAATTTTTCCCTTTCCGTTTTATATTTTTATATACAGGGTGGTCCAGGTTAAACTTAATTAATTTTGGGAGGTGATAAAGCATCAAAAAAGAAGTAGACTTTAATAAAAAAAAAATTGATCAAAAATCTTTTTTAACAAAGATACAGAGTGTCAAAGTTTAGGATAAGAACTCGTTTTGTTAATATAACTTCTAAACCACTCGATCGATTTCCATTAAATTTCGCACACAGAGTAATGTAGTACATTTCTAAGTAACGATGGGGTTCGTTTATAAAAAAATCTTCAATGGCGTAGATATTGGGGGAATGCTCCACTTTTCTCCCCCAATCTTCGAGGCCACTGGATATATTGCGAACAAATTTCAAAATTCAACTTCTCACTAATTTCGTCTGTTCTCCTATCTGCTGTTTTTATAATAATGATCCACGATTGTGATTTTTTTTATTTTTTTATTTTACTTGTATTTGGTATAAGCTCATAACAGCTCAAAGATTAATATTCTGGATGTTGCCGCCCCATTTTATGGTCTAATTTTTTCCTCCCCTTGAGTATCAAAGAAATCGATTGAGCATATGCTATGGAGTCATTTAAATGATTATTTTAGTTTTTAGTGACAATAGGTAGTTTTTTTAGTAGTGGACTTCAGATTATACAGCTACTGAAACTTCTCACTGATTTCGTCTTTTCTCCTATCTGCTGCTTTTATAATAGTGATCAGTTATTGTGATTTTGGCTTTTTAACTTAGTCTCCTGTTGCATCACAAAACAAACACGATAACACGTTCGGTCTTTTTCTCTTCAAATTTGTCACTTATAACGACATTTTTTCACGTTTTTTAATAAAATACTTTATTTAGGTACTCAAATACGAGAGAAACATTGACACATTGCTACAGCGCATTTTTGGAAAAGTTGGCGCCCTCAATCTTTTTGGGAACTAACTACAGAGACTTCGGCGTGAGACAAAAAATTTTGCAAATTTTGAGCTATAAAATTCTTGTCCTTACACTTTTTTTCTCCGACCAACAAGACATAAAACAAATCTAAAAATCGATTCCAAAAATTTTTATAGTTGGCGGGGATTCTGAAACAGGTGGGGATACGCCAACTTGAGATTTTACATTTCGGACCATCAGAAACAACATATTAAAAATTCAGCCTAGCCGCAAGTTTTTTGATCTTAAATATCTGATTGACTGTACAGGGTGTCCAGATTTCGTTGTAAATGCGGGGTATCTCGCTTACTAGCAGAGATAGAAAGATGCGGTTTTCACGACACACGGTGCTACTTTCTTGTGAAACGAAAGATGCCGTCAACGCTTTTTTCATAGCCTACTTCACTTTTGAGATACAGGGCGAAATTAAAAATTTTTACTTTTAGGGCATACCTCGTATCTCGGGAACGACTGAAGATATTGGAAAGGCGACTGCCAGCGACAGTCGCTACTGATGCAGCATGTTCTATTTTTCAGCGTCTGAACAGTCGCCGGGCGATTGTCGCCAGTTATCTAACATATGGGGTTTAACACTCCTAAGCAGACGGGCGACTTATTTGTTGCTGAATGCACTGCACTCACGGTGTGATTGTTTCCTCTCAATAGGGTTTCTCATTTTTTCGGGTTATTCTTTAATTATACTAAAGAAAATGTTGTCGCTTGGATGGTTGATTTATTTGACGTTCTAGAAACTCTCTAAATTTATAGTGTTCCCATAAATTATTTACTTTTCTATTGAAAGTAATTAAAGAATTTGTCAGGGTAAGCTCTCAAATCTAAGTAGAGTTTCTTAAATTGCCTTTTTAATAAACGTTGGCTAACTATAGGATGCACTCAATATTGTTTTCGTTAAATTTTTCTTTTGCGTCGCACAAGGCATACTGCAACACTTGCTAATTCAATGAAATCCATTTTATACCTGAGGTCAGACGTGAAAAACTGCGACAAAAGTGTGGTTCGTCTGCATGCATAAGCTACAATCGCCTGTCGCTTCTCCTCAGCGACACAACTGTCGAACAACAAAAGTCGCTCGTGTGCGCTAGTCCTTAGGACTAGCGCACACGGCGACTGACTTGTAACAGCATAGTTGCCGGTCCTCAGATTTTGCATACTCAAGTACCTTTGGCGCCTGCACTATGATAAAAAATTTGTCTTTTCTTAACTGTGAAAGCATTATTTCAATTTATACAATAGTTTAAATAAAATATGTTCAAAATTTAATTAGAAACCAATATTAAAGACTAAAAAATCTCATAAATTGTTTATTTTTCCAGATATTCCTAAAAAATCTAAAAATGTCTTCAGTTGTGTGGTACTAGAAGAACCAAATTTAATGTGTTACCCATAATTTGGTTCAAACTCTTAACTATGAAATTTGAATTAATTCAGATACCTAAGTCATATTTGATTTATCGTGGATACAGACATACAGACAGTCACACAGATGCACAGACACACAAAATAAATCCACTCAAAACATATAAATCCATTAAAATCTCAAAGTCGAAAAAAATCATGATTAGGTACTATATGTTCTTATTACTTCGTATATGAAAGTAAAAATAAACGATAATATTTATATCAAAAATTACTTTCTAACCAAGCTGGGCGAAATTCCAGAAGTTGGAAACTCTCCTTCCGAATTTTTTTTGTTTTTTACGCTAAAAATTAGGTAGATATTGTTTTTTTTTTGTAATAAGGACTCCTACTTAAATACGTCTTTCAATCAGGGCGGCTATGGAGTATCTTGCTTTTCATTAATAAACACAAAATTTAAACCGTTAGAATCTCACTTCAAACAAAACCTCATTTAAGATGACACAATTGATGTTTTATGATGTTATTACATGATAATTATATTTTAAGTTTTGTGTTTATTAATGCAAAGTAAAACACTCGATAGCCTTCCTGCCTGAAAGACTTATTGGACACCCGTTATATACACAAGGTACAAGGTACATAATACACATTATAGCCGAATGCTTGCTAAACAACTGCCCAGACAAGGACAGAGACCAGAGCGGGATGTAAGAACATGTGTTGCTCTCCGTCTCACGCAATCGTTGGGCTAGTTACTCTGTATAACGTTCATTCTTTCTAATACAGTTTTAGTTAATCCTCCACTTACCTCTTCCTCTTTCTGGATTTAATTTAAAAGATTTAATCGAAACTAACGCTGCATTTTCTTTTCGAAACCATTACTTCTTTTAGTTCAGTGAAATGAAACAATCTATCTGTCCTCGATATTCGATTTCCTTGAAACTTTGAACGAACAATGAAATTGGGCATTGGATTGCTTGTTATTAACTCTTTCGTTTGATGATAGTTATGCATCGGGACTCGTTGCAATATAAAACGCTTGAATAGCTAGAATATTTTGAAACATTTAGATGGAGCGGAAACGAAAAAATATGCAGGTCCTTATGGTGTTCTCCCAGATTGGGTTAATCGGATTGGTTGTGTCCAAGAATTCTGATAATATTATACCTTTAGAATAGTTTAAATAAAACAATACTAGCAATAAAGAAAACCCAATGCGGGGCTCAAGCATTGGCTATCTTTTATTGAACAAATTTTATATTAAACATTATTTTATTCAATTTCATACCCTGTTGTTAATGAACTTCCTATGCTACATACAACTCTTATTATTTACTAATAATTTTTAAATAAAAAGCCTAAACATTTAATTTATACAAGAGTATTAACAGTTTGAAGTGAAATCCATTGTTTCTTTCTATCAGTCGAGCATGGTATAAAAGGAAAAAATAATTCCTTGAAAACTGTCCTAAACTTCTGAGACATCACGCAGTAAAGCAGCAAGTTTATAGCTGAATTCGTTAAAGTGAAAAGGTCCAGTAGATCACCTGCAACAAAAGTTAAAATTAGACCTCATAAATATGTAGATAAGAGGGATAGCATTTAAGATTTTTGTATTTATGCTGTATGCTGATAAAAAAAAGAGATATTTTCTTTTGTACTGAAAGCAGTTTACATTCAGGAAATGCTCAATGCCGACATCAAGAATTTATTATGTCTTATAGGTACCTAACAAAGAAACATTGTGAGATTATGATTAAATTGGAACGAAATTATTAAATTGTGGTTTTTTTATTTACATTATAATAAACAATAGGAGTTTAAAAAAATTGTACATATTTAGTTTGTTTATATTGATGGCATTCAGTAAAGAAGAGAACCGATCAATAACTCATATATTTGACCATTAACTATAGATAATATTATTATGTAAATACTATTGTGTGCAATTTAACTACAATTGAACAATAATGTAACAAGACAGATGACGATGAATAATTTTAGATGTTCTTCACAACCACCATATCCTTAAATCCTTCTAAAACCCTTATTTTACAATGTTTTAATTTAAAAAAAATTCAGCCTGAAGCAAATCAATAATTTTAATGTTGTTTTTTGTATAAGCTTCGCCGGAGCGCCGTCGGCCATACTAATCGTAATAGTGTTGGTGATAACAATAAATAGGAAAAGTTTCAAACTGTACAAAATTACCAAAAAGACTGACTCTTCTACTATTAATATCATTGTATTAAAAACATTGTGTAAGAGAACTAATCTTCTGTTTTTAACTGGAAAAATTGATATGATTTATTGGCAAATGTGAATGTACCTATTTAATAGTTATTTATATTATAAGTTTTAATTAACATAAGAGTCTGGAAATTGCAGAACGAGTCGTAGACGAGTTTTGTAATCAGACGAATATGTTAATGTGTGTATATCCCACGTGTAATATACAAGATTTTATCTTCTACCGTCCCAATAATTAAAAATGAATTTTGAATTTATCTCCAGCGACATTGCTCAGTAGTTGTTGTCAAGTTGTCGTACTGGACTACCTAACCTAAGTTGTGTAAAAACTAGCCAGCGCTACACAACAATGAATTTGAATTATAAATTTTTAAATAATTAAACAATTTATACACCAAAAAATCTGGGACGTGGACCGTGTTATATTTATTATTAAAATATAAAACTAATTTATTATAAAATAAAACTAAAAATTTTTTCAGTTATCTAACGTGAAGTTAGGGTTTTTTCTAGGTAGATACGCTATTATAAAATTCTCCAGGTTTCAAAAAATCAAACTTAAGAGTATGAAGTGTCATTACTCACCCAAGTAGCATTTTCAGACACATAATCGACACAAATTAGATTTGTGGAAACTATTCGAAACTGTTTCTATACATTATTACTTTTTTGTGTCAGTTTCCATGGTTGAGAAACTATTTCGACATTTTTCCGGTTCCCGAACCCTTCCGATAAAGTTCTTGATATAGTAACATTACAATCGAAACTGTTCCCGAATATTTTCGGTAATATTGTATGATACTTTAGGGGAATAAATGTTTCGATATTATTTGCAAACTTTTGTTTCGTTGTAGATGCGCAACATTTGTTTAAACCAATGTATCGAAAGTAAAAGAAACTTTTATGTACCTCCTATTTTACCATAATGTTTCTATCATTCGTATCATCGATACGCTTATGTTTGTGTCAAAATGCGTACAATATGACATGTAGAGTAGAAACCTTTACAAACGTTAACCCTATTTTTCTCAGTACCTACATAAATTAATCACACGAAAAATTTGTGAAAAATGGAAAAAACAAAACAATTTAAACTTACTTGGACGACACAATACATAATTATTTATTTGTGTTTGGACATATTCGAACAAATCAACAAAACCTCGAAAAGTTAGGTTTAGATTTAAGATTGCGAACTGTCAACTGTCACTAGTGTCAGTTTGTCGTTATAGAGCGCATGATGTATGGACACAATATCGAAAATGTGACCATGTGTTTCTTATTTGTTTCTCATTTGTTTCTTATTTGTTTCTCACTTGTTTATCATTTGTTTCTCTACATATGTTTTAAGGCGACAATATCGACAATAATTCGAAACAATAAAAAGGTACCATACTTTATCGATAGGGGAAGGTGGGGGAATGGCGCTCACGTGGGTAATGGCGCTCGCTCTAATTTACCGCGAAAAAGTGATTTTGAACACGACTTGAGAACGTAGCGCACTACCCGTTGTTAATAGGAAGAAGAATATCCAACACCATTTTGATTTTAACGTAAACACAAATCGGTATACCAAATAATACGTTATGCTGAAATTTCATATTAATTTGTGCTGGCAAAACATTACTCGTAATTAATGCAATTTTTAATTAATATATATTATGTAAACAATTATGAGGCTAGTTACTTATGCTGTTTATACTCATATATGCAGTTTTGAGATCAAGCCAGAGAAGCCAGCTACTGATATCAACTCATACAGGCCTATATCACTGCTGCCCATCATGGGGAAACTATTTGAGAAGTTGCTATTAAAGAGATTGAAACCACTCCTAATGAAAAGGAAAGTGATCCCGGATCATCAATTCGGATTTCGAAGCCAACACTCAACCATAGACCAAGTTCATCGTATCACGGATCTGATTGAAAAGACTTTAGAGAATAAACAATACTGCTCAGCGATATTCCTTGATGTAGCGCAGGCTTTCGATAAAGTCTGGCATCAAGGATTGATTTATAAATTGCATAACGTGCTGCCAGCCCAATATGCCCAGCTCCTAGAGTCCTATTTGACTGGAAGAATCTTCAGAGTGCTAGAAGTTCCAGTTATATCAGCTGTAATAATAATTATGATTAGATGTCGCCATAACTATTTTGTGTCATCAGGTGAATGATAATCCGATTTTGTGTCTACTATACGTTCTATCCTATAACATGAAGTTTATTTTTTTCGAAACTGACGGCTAATAGAGTTTCCGTAGGTATCTAAAATATATGTTGTTGATTAATAGTGCGCATGAATGGATCGAAAATTAATAGGAACAATTTCGACACATATTCGGAACATAAGAAGAATCAAGTTCGAAACATGAGTCGTTAGCTTTTCGAAACACTCAAGGAAACGCTTAGTGCCAATCGATCGGAAACACATACATTTCATTCATAAGGAATGTATAGGCTTCGAAAATATGTCCAAACTTGAAGCCTACAGTTTCCTTTATGATTTGGAAACAGACACAGAATTAAGAAACATCACCCAAAATGTGTCTAAAAATGCTACTTGGGCAATGTTAATAACAAATTTTAAAGAATTAAACAATATATATTATATTATAATTAGGCATTTACAAATATAAACTTTCCTATAAAGATACTAAATTGTAAAAATTGTGTTATAAATACTTGTAAGAAAGAATTTTCTTGTTGAAATTTCAGTGTGGTAATGATTTCTTTAAAACACATGTTGCGTAATAATCTGACTTACCTTACTCAAATTAATGTCAAATCAAGGCTATTATGAATTGGTAGTAGATAAAAGATATTTTTTTGTGAAAATTATTAACGTGTAAATTTATAGTTATTTATTGTATAAGTGTCTTAAGCGCTGGCTACACGACAGCAACTTACTTGTACGGTATAGTTTGCGCAATAAATACGGTGCACTATTCTGTGCCACACGATGCAGGTACGTTTGTGCAAACCGTCAGAATATGCTTGAAGTGTTGCTCTGAAAGGTCTAATCAGATCAATTTTATCAATATTATCAAGTGAGTCATTATTACTGCAAATAATTTTCTACTGCCTTTTAATAAAAAAAAAAACAAGTACAGTCCCTCGTGCAAAGTGGTGTAAGAAATGTCTTCTGAATAGAACAAATAATTCTAATACAACTTTGATGATGGACTTATAACAGAAGATCCCGGTGACTGGCGGAATTATATGAGAGTGGATAAAACTGCGTATAACGAATTACTACGATTGGTGACTTCTTCAATAGAGCAACATAATACTGTGATGCGCGAATCTATATCTTCTCATGATAGATTAAATTTTATTTTGAGATTTTTGACTGAGGACACGGCTTTACCTAGCAAACCTAGTTTGCACAAACCAAATCTTTGGCAAGTCGAAGTTTGCGCAAGCCGCGCTTTTCGGTTTGTGCGAGCTACCATTTTGCCGGCCACACGCACGCGGTACCCGATACAAACCGATCTGCGCAAGTAAGCACGTGGTAAAGTTTGTGCGTGTGGCCGGCCCATTAGGTAGTATATGATCCACGTAAGAATGTTTAAACGCAAGAACGAAGTTCGAGCGTTTAATGTTCTTAAAGTGGATAATATACAACTAAGACACGTATGCAATACAACGTTTTATCCACAACCAGACCAGAGAGTTTTTAAATTAGTATTTTGGAAAAATATTACTTACATTTTAAAGTGACTTTTGTCATTTTATGTTGAATTAATTTTGATTAAAGAGTAGGTAGGCATGGGTATTAATTATAAGACACAAATTTATGTTTTATTAATATCATAAGACGTCTCCTAATAGTAGGATTATGACCTTATAATATACCTACTGGTTGTGGATAATAGTATATTATGATACAAGTTTATAAGCAAGCCTTTAAAGCACGCGGAGAAAATTTAGTTTTTTCTTCAGTTTTGAGTGACTTGTGTGCATACATATCAGGTTTGCCATTTTCTTTGAATTTCTAGCGTCGTTAGCAACCGATAAACAATACATAGCAACAGCAACAAGTCAATTTACCTACAAATTATTGTCAGTTATGGTTATTGTTTCCTAGGCAACCCTTAAAAGCACGCCGTGTTTTAAAAGGCGAAATGCGCACGCTACTGCATGTTCGAATTGGAGTTTATGAGTCAAGTGTAATAAAAAATATTTAATTTTATCGAATTACATTTACAAACATCATCTGGGTTTTTTCGCGTTGAATTCAATAACACATGTTTATGAATGGTATAACTACATAATGTTAATTGTTAATTGAAATGTTAATACATCATTTTCATATAAAAAAGAACTTTGTGCATACCTACAATGTTTTTTCTACCAGTGTCTGCAATTTGTAAAAAAGTAACTTCATTTTACGATTTTCATTTCTTTCCCTGTTTCAAAAAGTGATATTTTATGTAAATAAATTAATCAAATAATTACAACTTTTAACAGCAGCAGAAAATTAATATATTATTTAATAAGTGTGTAATGATGCCTATTATTCAAAAGAATAATGATTGCAACACGACAGGTAGATGTATAAAAGTATAGAAATCTCTCTCTTATTACTTTGTATAAGAAAGTAAATAGTTATTTGTATTGCTAGCCTTGAAACTAGAGTTTTGCGAGTGCGAGTAGGGTTTGCGAGCAGAGGCCGTAGGCCGAGGCCCGCAACTACGAGTACTCGCAAAACAGTTTCTAGGCGTGTGATACACATTATTTTTTGAGCCGAAGTTTATTTAAATAAATAAAATTTACAAAATATTTGTTTAAATATTTGGTATTAGGAATTTTTTTTATTGGTAACACGCGATACTTAAAATTGACACTGACAGTAGTAGCCGAATAACAGAAATAATAATCCGTTTCTATGGAAAATACAAATTTTCTTTATGATTTCAATGATGCCAATCGATAAACTAAAAATTCCTAGTTTTTGTCGGTCTAGGCCACTAAACTATATCAAAGATGGAAAGCTATTTGCCGTTTCTAACTCTGTGCCGAATTGAATGTGCGCAACCCTTATCGGAGACTGCGTATTAAGACTTTTCGACCCTGCCAACTTTAATTTCTCATAATTATTTATTATGTTTCATGACTTGAAGGTGGGTTTCATGTGTTTGTAATAATAAATGTATCTAATTTTTTGTATTTTTATTCTCTCTAGCTAAATGTATTTTCCCCATCACCGGAAATTTTATACTTTTCTGAAGTTGTTAGAGTTTTTAATCATTTGTAAATTGGTATCATTGAATATCTTGGTGAGAGGAGGAAGAAAAGGACTGTCGGATAATCTAGAAGCAGGAACATATGTAATAAGGACCAGAAAGTTCGTATGCCGAGCTATAGGCAGCCGTGGCTGAAATGACGCAATGACGGCGCCTATGTCAGTCGTTGCGTCACACGCTGCCCGAGAGAAAAAGACAGACTAATGCGCAGTGACACTACGCAACGACTCGCTCGAAAGTGTAACCGACATAGCCGCCGTCTCCTGTGCCACCGCCACCCTCGAGTTTCCCGTCCTTATTATACCGAGAGATCAAAAATTATCTTGGTCAAAGGTGGTCATGGATTTTAAAATAATTTTCGGAGCTAGTATCATGTCAATACTTATTGTGGCACATAACTTGATAAACTTCAAAAGGATGATACAAGCTAAGACCGTCGTTTTTCATTTCATGACCACCTTTGACCAAGATAATTTTTGATCTCTCGGTATATGTTCCTGTGTATATCACCAGAAACGAATTTTTATCAGCTGTGAATTCAAGTGTTTTGCGCATGTCCCAGTATGGGTACGGGTTGTCGTAAAAGATGTAAAATTTTTCGCGCAGGTTCAAGGCTGTAACGTTCCATCTTTGATATAGTTCAGTGGTCTAGCCCGGCAAAACAAGAGTTTCCAGCCGATTTATACGAATGCAAAATGACTAATGCCAACCTGAGGCACAAAATAGTAGTTTAATAAACAAGAGTGTTAATAAGAGCGATTAATAATCGAAACGATTTTAATGAGTCGAGATTATTAATCGCCGATTAACACTCATGTTGATTACAATATTTTTTTTTGTCGATCGCTCTTTATTAGAATGAAAATAATCTAATTTTGTTCCATGGCAAAATCCAAATTCTGACATAATATGCAATAAGTCAAAATACAACTGACATAATTAATTAATTTCGGCAGCTGTCAGTTCCAAATGCATGATTTAATAATATAATATATTGTTGGTTATCTAGCAAATCTCTTAATCTCAACAATGTTTTTAATGTGCATGTATGCATTAAACTGAGTTATTAATACACTCCTTTTATTACATTAACTAGATCTTTAATAAACGATCGACAAAAATAGTAGTTTAATAAACAAGAGTGTTAATAAGAGCGATTAATAATCGAAACGATTTTAACGCGTGCGCGCAGCGAGCGCGTTAATGAGTCGAGATTATTAATCGCCGATTAACACTCATGTTGATTACAATATTTTTTTGTCGATCGCTCTTTATTAGAATGAAAATAATCTAATTTTGTTCCATGGCAAAATCCAAATTCTGACATAATATGCAATAAAACAAAATACCACTGACATAATTAATTAATTTCGGCAGCTGTCAGTTCCAAATGCATGTTTCAATAATATAATATATTGTTGGTTATCTAGCAAATCTCTTAATCTCAACAATGTTTTTAATGTGCATGTATGCATTAAACTGAGTTATTAATACACTCCTTTTATTACATTAACTAGATCTTTAATAAACGATCGACAAAAATAGTAGTTTAATAAACAAGAGTGTTAATAAGAGCGATTAATAATCGAAACGATTTTAACGCGTGCGCGCAGCGAGCGCGTTAATGAGTCGAGATTATTAATCGCCGATTAACACTCATGTTGATTACAATATTTTTTTGTCGATCGCTCTTTATTAGAATGAAAGTAATCTAATTTTGTTCCATGGCAAAATCCAAATTCTGACATAATATGCAATAAAACAAAATACCACTGACATAATTAATTAATTTCGGCAGCTGTCAGTTCCAAATGCATGTTTCAATAATATAATATATTGTTGGTTACCTAGCAAATCTCATAATCTCAACAATGTTTTTAATGTGCATGTATGCATTAAACTGAGTTATTAATACACTCCTTTTATTACATTAACTAGATCTTTAATAAACGATCGACAAAAAAATATATTATTTGTTATCAAGATTATTTCATTGTCTATTCATTTGTATTAAGTTGAAGTCTATATCTTTGAGGGTTTTGACAAAAAGTATTTGTACGAATACTCTAAAATGACTTCAAAGTCCTTATGCAAATGGACTCTTAACGAAAACTATAAGATCAATGGTTTAAATAGTTTATCTTATTAAATTTGAACTACTGAATAGGTACATTAATTTTAGCTTCAGAAACGAAAGAAATAGTCACAAATGTTACAACAAATAAAAACATAAAACTTACTGAAATTTATTATATTCCAAAAATTCTGCGAAAAATTTCAGAGGGTGAATCCTGAGATTATTCTAAGAATAAAAGTTTATATGAACATGGGTCCGAAAATGCACATTACCACATTGTGAATATAGCTTTAGACTGGAAAAAATCAGAAATTTGTCCCTATACTTATTTAAATATTAATAAGTTCAATGTTTTAATGAAACTTTTCTTTTCGTCGCTGGTCGCTGCTTTTGATTTGTTACCATTTCTCTTCTAGGAGTAAAGCTTCATAAAAGTGAAATTAACCCAAAACAAGTCCGACTAGCGAAGTAAACTAAAATATTAATATAATAAAGAACCTTTATAGTCCATATAAATTTGCTTTGTGTTTGTATCCACGATAACTCATCATTAACTCCACAGGGAACAATTGGATTTTAACTACATTAATTAAATTAAACAATAAAAACACAACGATAATTTGCCCCGCTATGAACATCACAGTAAATATTCCTATTCGACATTTTCAATGAATGAATAAATCGCAAAGTGACAATTTTATAATTATTGTTTGATATTTGTTACTATACATTTTTTAAGTTCGAAAAAAGTGTACTTGTTTGATTTCTACCAGTTTTGATTATTTCAAGTGGCAGGCTAGCTGGCTAGCGCCACTTGAGCTAAGCATCAGGTCTATAGAAATGTCCAAAACAAGATAAATTTGACATTTTGTCAAATCTGTAAAACAACATACTTTAACTCTGGCACAATTCACTGGCCGATATTACCCATTTACAACAAATTAAAAAACTAACTACGAAAACATCAAAATTAATACATTCTGGCTACAGAAACCCCGGTCACTTTTCCAACTATGTATTAACAACAATAACTGGAAAATGCCCGGGGTTTTTGTAGCCACCCTGTATAATGAAACATGATCGAAATGAACAATGAACAAAGTTTCCAAACTCGCAATGTTACAAAATGTGGCCATCGCCAAATTTGAAAACCAATTCACAATTCTTGTCGCATTTCGAAGTAATAAGAGTTTGCCATTTGTAAACATTTAACTCAAAGTCCAAGTCAAGCACGAAGTGTGGCAAACCAAATTCTTGAAAAGGCAAACGTTTAATTGCATATTATGTCAGATGAAATTTGCCACTAAATTGTGGCAAAGTCGAAGTGATTGTAAATGTAGCTTAATATTTGTATAATTTGTAGTTGTCGAAAAAGTATAGACTAAATGCATTTGGAATGACAATTTCGTCCTCGTGGAACCATCTCACTCACCTTCGGCTCGTATGAGAAACTTTCCACTCGTGCGGCAATCCAACTTGTTACTTATTAATTTGATTTCGCATGTTTAATTTATGCAATAATCATAATAGTATAAATAACAATATTTAGTATATTCTAATTCTCAACCGACCAAGCACTAAACCCTTTATATGCCTACTACCGCAGGCAGTATTTAAGTATATCCATTATCCAGAATAGTTAGCTGAGTGCGCGCGTGACATGTTATATCCTCTGAAATTATTATAATGAAACGTCACCACAAGAACTAACACCACTGGCATGAGTGGCATGTTGAAGGAGAAGGTGATCAGGGCAAATCAGATTAAACGGGCTTTAACTGTAAGTATTAACAAATTCTTACTTTATGATACAAATACTGCAAATTTACATAAAGCAATGCAATTCAAAGATAACTCAACAATTGTTTTGTTTATAATATTGGGTGTTTCTAAACTGTCAACATTTCGGTGGCATATGATTTCAAAAGTTTATTTCGTTTATTAGTGACTTGTAAATTAATTGTTGTTAAAAGCAATATGTGGAAACTTCAGCTTAAATAATTCTTGCATACAGTCTTGCAAATATTGCCATTCACAAATCTTCCGTTTCGAAAGTAACTTTCAAGTATGATTACTTTTTGCTGCAGAGTAAACATTTTTTCAGAATTTAAAGAACTGGAATGATATTTAATTTAATTTATTTGTCGGTGAAAATTCATTCAGCCTTATTATGGTGGCAATTGGAATCGGAATCGGATTACACATCATATATGATGTGTAATCAGCAAATAGTATTGAAAAGTAAGATTTAGACAACGGCATGTTTTTCTACAGAGATGACAATATTCGATCACAAATATTCTAATTCCAAGTTCTTTATTAAAAACAATTGATAATCGTAATAATAATAATGCAAGTTGTGGCAAAATCAATCTGAATTACAACAAACAATTCAGTTTTGCTACCAATAAAATTGATTTTGACATAACATACTTAATTATTAGATACGGTTGTCGCACTAATTAGTTTGAATTGCAAATTTTAAATTAGAATATTTCAGATCGAATTTCGTCATCTTAATGAGCAATAATACAAAAAATAAGAGGAGGACAGACAACAAAAGACAGTTGTTACGACTACAAATATTTTAAATGCGTCAACAACCCTTACTAGTTCAAATATCCCAAAAAACAAGTCAGTGTTTCAGATCAACTCAGCTGATGTGTAGAGTCACGAAGTAGATATGGAGACTAAGCTCGGTGTATAGCATTATCTGTCTTGAAATGGGCGTATAAGTAGGTCTGGAAAATTTTAGGGAGGCGCGCAGTAGTTTTATGCGCAGCTCCCTAAACCAACTGAACCAAACAGCACGTGAGCTGGGTGAATCGCAGAGATTGAAAAACGTACGAAACCTTACGAAGTTGCACGAACAGTTGGCTAAGACACGCCTACTTCGGCCGCCGTTTTTAAGCCCACGGCATCAATGTTGATAAGATAGGGAGTTTAGTCTCCTTATATCACTTCGTGTGCAGAGGTTTCAAACGTGAGGCAGATTTCCATCATAGAGGACCATGATTAAGGAAACTTTATAAAAATTGGCGATAATAATGAAAGCGATGATAATCCAAAGAAACAGATTACAAATAACAACAAAAACTAGCAAGATTTTGTCAGCCGCTAACGAAATGGCTTGGTTATTATTTGTCGGGAGATTGATGGCAAAAACAACAATAGGGAAAGTACAGGAACATGTAACATCGCTGTTTCCTAATAAATATTTTGTCGTACTTACATGAAGTAAAAAATATACAATATTTTATATTTGATTTCAAACATAAGGTGTTGCCTATTTTGCCTGAAAAAATTCTGGGGGAGTTTGAATTGTCATTAAAAAAAAGTGTAGAATAGACATTGGACAACACTACCAAAATCAATGACATGGCGATTGATAAATTTTTTGAAGTGATGGGAATTTTAATCAAACAGTTTGATATTATTGTATTGACTGTTTATATACTGGGTGTCCCAAAATCACTGCACCAAATTGAAGAGTTCCATTCCTTGCAAAATTCTAAGACATTTTTAACTTTGCCATTTTTTTCCAAACACAATGTTAAAAAAGTTATTTGCGATTAAAAATAGCCATTTCAGAGCGTGCTTTCGGGAGATCTGAGCTACCTGAGATTTAGATTGATTTTGGAAAAAAATGACAAAGGAAAAAATTTCTTAGAAATTTGCAAGGAATCTTCAATTTGGTGCGGTGATTTTGGGACACCCAGTAAATCACCACAATCGTGCAATGAAACATTTGTAAATTGCCTCTACACTACTCTGCATAAACTGCATAAACAGTATAATAAAACTTTCTACATTATAAGCGGGTATAATGTGGATATGTTGGGAAAAATCGAACAATTTATAACTTTTGAATATAATGAAGGAATATGGTCTGTGCCCTGTCAATACACGAAGACTTGTCTCTTCGAATCCAGGATGTTTCAGAAAAGCAATACTTTCACAAACAAACAGTCAGATTAGCAAAAAGCAATTACCTGGAATCTACATTTATCTGAGTACATAGGTCAACAATTAAAAATTCTGAGAACTTGCAAAATAGAAAATACAGACATGAAGAAAATTAAAGACACACAGACAGACAGACATCATGGCGAAAATGGTCAAAATGGATTCAGGGGCCCTCAAAACGTGTAAATCCATCAAAATCTCGACATCGAAAAAATCACGATTACTATACTTTCCTATTACTTCGTATAAGAAAGTAAAAATATACATCGATGTAACGAAGAACTGAAAGGCATATTCTAAACTAATTAATATACTAAAAGAAGACGACACGGCCAGGAAACTTTCAATAAGTTTCGTTCGACTGTTCTTCGGATAAATGATGAAACTTGCCAGAAAAAAAAAAGAAAGTTAATGAAACCTTTACGAAGAAATCTCATCAAATTATCGTCGCAACACTAAAACAGGACCATGAATCAAAAAGTGCTTAACAAAGATTTAGAAATGAATAGAGGAACGAAATAATTAAATAAAGTAGATTGTTGTATGAGGATTAAAAGTAGCATTTTGTTCGGCGAGCAATTAGTTTGCATTTGCGAGGCGAAGCAAAGCGTAGGCGAGCTTACGCAATAATTACGAGGCACAAAAACCACTTTTAATCAGAATGAAACATGCTATTTTTCTCCAGTCGAAAAGAATTACATTTAGAAATTCCAAAAACTTTGCTAAATTCTAAAATTGAGAATGCTGGCTCGTACACCGTTACCAAGGTTTAGTTTTGTTTACAAATTTATTATTTTAATCAAAGATGTTCAAATTGTACCTAGGTACATTTAATTTTAATTTCGAAAATTAAAAAAAATTAGAAAACCATGTCATTTGGTAGGTACTTAATTTAATAAAATTTTTACATTAATTTGACATTGACAACTTTTTTATCCTAAGAAAAAAAGTATTTTTAATACTTCGATTAAAAATGACACAGTTGTCTTGGTAACACAACTTTTTTTTCTTGGGTATAAAAACGTCAACTTTACTTCCCAAAAATATTATTAGAAATGTCATGTTTTAAGCCGACTGGAGAAAAAAAAATAGTCAGTGATTACATAAAAAAAATTAAAAATATACAATTAGCCACGTGAGATGTTATAAACTTTGAAAATGGTGAAACAAAGAAAGAAATGAAATGAAATCAAACCTCAATCCATATGAACTAAATCCTTATTATTTAAAAATTGGAAATAAGATATGGAACAGTATAAAATAGTCAAAATATATTGTAGTTTCTTCAAATACTTAAAAACAACAACAAAACATGGAATCATCTTCATCCAAAGACATATGTGGAATTATTCCTAACATTTTGAAGCAAATAATAAAAAGGTTGGCTGAATTAATAGTATATTATTATATGAGCGATTATGATAGCCATTATTCACGAAAATGATGTTTGAGCCCAAAGAAATAAATTAGACTCAAATTTGATAATTTTTATGACATTTATTTAATTACTGTCAAGCTAGTCGATTATCAAGTGCAGAAAGACTTGATGAATTTGTGTATTTGTGATTGGCAGGATACATAGTGAATAATGAAAATAATTCACTGTAGTGAATTATGGGCACGATTTTCCACGAATAAAATACGAATAATTGACATATAATTAAACAGGTGTCAAAGAAAGAAATCTAATGCATTTAATAATGCATTAGATATAAGAAATAGCTAAATCCTCCTGCTTTAAGTGCTCTGTTAATTGTAGGGAATAACTGGGCAAACTAGACAAAAGTTAATTGTGAAAAGTTTGTTTGTACAGTTGAAACAGAATCATGTATTCTTCTTTTTGAACTCTTTCCTCTCAATGCTTTCAAGATAATTAATTTGCTTTATCACACTATTCTTATCAGCTTTTAAGTTTTCTGTCATTTACTTTCTTATACGAAGTAATAAGAAAGTATAGTAATCGTGATTTTTTTAGACTTCGAGATTTTGATGGATTTACACGTTTTGAGGGCCCCTGAATCCATTTTGACCATTTTCGCCATGATGTCTGTCTGTGTGTCTGTCTGTATCCACCATAACTCAAAAACGGCTTATCGGATTTGATTCAAATTTCATATTTAAGAGTTTGAACAAATTTGTGGGTGCCACATTAAATGTTTTTCCTCTAGTACCAACACACGTGGTACTTACCTGAAGACATTTTTAGGTTTTTTAGGAATATCTTGAAAAATAAACAATTTACGAGATTTTTTTATTCTTTAATATTGATTTAAAATTAAATTTTGAACAAATTTTGTTTGAACCATTTTTTGAAATTCCGTCAAAAAAATTTCAAAAAAATTAGATATCTTAAAACACTTATATTTTTCATAGTGCGCGTTGAATCCGACTAGTAGATAGACGAGTGAGTTTGGGACTTGGCTGTCAAACGGGAGGTCGCCGGTTCGAATCCCAGAAGGACCATTATTTTTATTTTTTTTTGTATTTTACTGGTTTCTATGGTACCGAAAACAATAATAATAAATAAATAAATATGATTTTATATTAATAACGTATTGAATGTCGACTGGATGTGATTATTGGCTATCCCGTTCAGTATTTTTTAAGTGAGTAATAGGTCAAAAATCTAAAATAAAACACATTTTTGTCGTAACATTCGATTATAATGAGTGGGACAAGGACAGATTTATGCGTATTGCAATAAGTGCGACAGAGACTATTTGAAAATTGCTGGAAATCTTCAAAATTTTTACAAGAAATTTAACTTAATTATTGTGATACTATCCGTAAGTATAAGAAAGTCATGTGTTGGGCACATCAGATATTTTATTTTATTTCGATCAAAATAATCTGAAGCTTCTTCCATAGGCATGGAAAACTTTTATATTGTATACAAATTCAGTTAAAAATTCCTTCGAACAATTACCTCACAAAACACATATCAATGTGCAGTCGTACAATCTTCAGGGAGTAGTGGAGGGGGAAGAATAGTTTAGTATTAACTGTTCGAATTTGACTGCGCAACCCCGTATGCACAAATTCACGGAGCGTGTACGGTGCACTTTATAAGTAAAGTGGTAGATCTAAGTAAAAGTTGTTAGGACATGAAAAAGTAGTAGTGATGCAAAATCAAAAATTTCAAAACTCTCTTGAGGCGTCCCACAGGGTTCAGTTTTGGAACCAATAATGTTTTTGATATACAAGATCGACTTACCTTGGAACGTGACTACAAAAAGCATAAATCTATTTGCAGATGATACAAACTTTATAAACACAGGCTAAAATGTCCAAGTAACATAAACAAAAATTCTTTGCAAGATCATAAAGAATGGATCAATGCTTAACTTAAAAATAAATCCTGAAAAAACCCAAACGGTACTATTTGGAAGTAAAGCACTTTTAGCAGAAAGATAAGATATTATAAAAGCTTTGGGTAGTTTTGATTCACATTTAAGTTGTAACAAATAGGTAGATTTGTTTCATAGTTGGGTAAAAAAGTTTCATTTGTGACATACACATTAAGAAGACTCGTACAAATAAGTACACACTTTACTGTTGTGCGGAACTGCTAATGTTGAAACCATTTTCAAGAAACAAAAAGCAGCAGCTAGAATAATCTTCAAAAAGAAGAGCAGAGAAAATTGTAAAGAACTGTTTAATACATTGAAAATTCTGACTAATATCTAGGTAGATCATTACATAGATACATACCGGGACATTTATTTAACTTTGAACACAGTACCTATATTCAGTTTGAAAAACACACGTCAATGCATGTACAGTCCAATTTTTAAAAGAAGCAATTTTCGTCATCGACTATATTCGCATGAATTAAGAAAAAGACGTATGTCGCAATTGCTTCTTCTATAAATGAGAATCTGAGATGCGAGATGCTGGATGTCATATCATATGATGCGCGATGCGCTGTATGCTCTAGTCTACAATGGTATTTAAGCAGCTGTCTCTGACATCATTACGTTTTGACCATTAAAGCGTAGGAAAGACATGATTGTCCATACCGTTTCTTTTCAACATGTGATGCACGACAATAACGTTGTGCGTAACTCGACAATAAATTCGTGACGAAAGTTGCTCCTTTTAAAAATTGGACTGTATGTAAGTAATCAAGTAAACAATTTTACGTCAACATAGCTACTTGACAAGTAAAAAAATACTTAATTGTCAAATTGTTTGACTTATTATTGTGATAAAATAAATAAAAAATATGTATTTAACTGAAGAAAAAATACACATAATGCATATTATACTATGCCGATCAAAACATAAGACGTTTTTTCAGTCACTTATCTCGATTATTAAAAATTTAATTAAATAAAATTAAATCAGGTGTATGGTATAATTGAGGTTTTCAATAAAACAACGTTCTCTGTCCGTCCTGACGTCACAAGACACCCTAATGACCGTTGCCATTGCGCATATCATCTATCTCTCAAAATTGAAAACCTCAATTGGATGCATAGCAAATACTCGCAATGCATTGATCTGTGTTTTTTAAAATTGAACATTAGGCAATATGTTCAGAGTTAAAGAAATGTCGCGGTATGTATACTTGCCTACACGACATGTAATAAGTTTTCTTTCTCATTCGTAAGGTTATCTTTATTTGAAAGAACAAAATAAAACTCAAAAAATAAATTATGATGTAAACATGTAGCCATAAATGTTATTGCAATTAGTGCAATGGTTTTCAAGATGTTTGGCTCAGATACTTCGGTAAAATTTATTATAGGTAGGTATTATATTTGTAAAGTAAAAAAAACATAATTAAGTACTTGTATTTACTTGTCTTATTAGATATTGTATTTATTTAACAGACTGTGATTATAGTAGCAGAGGAAATTTCTTTTTATTGTTGACAATAAGCTTGCTATTTATTGATATAATCCCACTTAAGCCAATAAATGTGATGGAAAATAAAACTTCTTTATTTGAGGTTAACGTCCAACTTATAAGAAAAGTGAATGTTATAGATATTAATAATATCATACTGTGCTGAAAATAATAAAAGAATTTAATAAATACTTTCATTTTTAGCTGAATATGAAAAAAATATAAAAATGGAACATTACTTATTTAATTTCTAGGGGACCAGTAGTTGTGCTAACAATGAGAGATAGTGAATAGTGAACTAATGGCTTCGGTAGGTATACATTATATCTAAATAATACATATATTAAAAATATCTGATGTGTCCAGCACATGACTTTCTTATACCATAGGTAACACATTTTTAATATTTGGAAAATACTGAAGGGGTAGCCAATAATCACATGCTGTCGACATTCAATACGTTATTAATATAAAATCACATTTATTTATTCATTATTTTTGTTATCGGTACCATAGAAACCAGTAAAATACAAACAAAATAATGGTCCTTCTGAGATTCCGACCCCGAACCTTCAGTTCGGGAACCAACTCCATATGTCACAAATTTAAAAAAACTTAGACTGATGCTGAATAGAGAATCAAACTCCCTTTCGAACGAAATTGACAAACTTTCATTTGTTAAATGTATGTCTCATAAATATACTCAACACTCTTGGCGCAACTCAGACTAAGGTTTTTTAAAAAAACCTCTCTACCCACTTTTCCTGGGCGCGATTCGAACATTTTTTACAAAAATTTTAATGGTTTGGGCGCAATTCTGACGCCACCCCTTAAATACGTCCTTTTTGAGTTTTCGCGGATACACATGGACACACACCGGTAGACTTCATGGCGGAAATAGCCAAATGAATTCAGGTACCCTTAAAAATATCAGCGTACATACAAATAACAGAATATTTACAGTAGTTAGTTTATTTATTATAATAAATAATATCCCCATACTGGAAACGGGTTCCATCACCCGTACCTTTATCGCGGATACAGACAGACAGACATAATGGCGAAAATAGTCATAAAATTTATGCTTGTATAAACTTATAAGATACATAATTGCATTAATATCTTAGAAATAAACTGAATTTTAGGATTCAGTTAATCTTCAACATCTTAATAGCATTGAACCAACATTCACTAACAAAATTAACGTTAAGCAATTAAAACCTTCATAACCCAACGATGTTAAAATCGTCCCTGAGCAGAATGAAAACTACTCATATAATTGAGTTTCACTTCAAATTGCATCATGTATTATCATTTTAACAGTTTTCCATACTTTAGGCATTAAGGCAATTAAACAAATTCCAATTAAATATATTGCAATATACCCTACTGAACCATTGAACAAAGTTACTATAAGTTCCTATTTTCTAACCACTCTTAATTTGTTATATAGTTGTATTGGGAGAATATTGAACTGCCGTATTATTTCAAGAAAAATGTACCTATACAATTCGTTCATTTATTTTTATGCAGTCGTTCGCGAGAGCCTTACTGAATGCAAATTATTTTCCAATCAAATCTGGGATTCAGCAATATAATTTCTCATGAATACCAAACAGATTCATGCATTGCATTAGAGCAGTCAGCGTATGCTATTTGGTATATTGTTTTGAATTCGCTCATGCAACTTGGGCAAAATATTTAATTTTAGCAAACTTGTATTGACACTGGGTATTTACAAATTACAATGGGATATTTCCATTTTAGTAAATGAGTCAGAGTTTATAAAAAGGAATAAAGCAAAATTTAATTTACCATTATAATAAACTACATCTGGTAAATTTGTACCCATTATTTATGATTGCAGTAATTTAAGATTTATTTAAATGAGAAGAGCGGAAAGAATGCGCGGTTAAATAAATTAAACGCACTTTTAAATGTGTATTAAATGTTGACAACACGACATTCTTAATGCACAGATACAGAGTGTAACAGCGATTTGGCAGTAAACAACGGTATTAGAGTTTTTTGTATTTTTACTTTCTTTTCGATTTCGAGATTTGATAGATTTACACGATTTGATCAAAATGGTGGGTCACACATTAAAATAGGCAGTGGATCGGATCCCGGCAGCCGGGATCTGTAAATATGAACTTAAAATCCCGGCAGTCGGAATCAGAACAGTTCAGAACAAATACCATCTTTAGTGTAAGCCGGTTTGGTGTAGTAGTTAGAGCGCATGCATCGTAATAGATGTTCATGTGGTTTTGGTTCGATTCCGTAGGTTTGCTACTTTTTACTTTCTTATACGAAGTAATAATTTATTTCTCATAGTGCATCGTTGAATCCGACGGTCTAGGTAGACTAGACATAGAGGCTTGGCTGACAAACGGAAGATACCGGGTTCGAATCCCAGAAGGACCATTATTTTTTTTGTATTTTACTGGTTTCTATGGTATCGAAAACAATAATAATGAATAAATAAATGTGATTTTATACCGGGAGATTTTTTTAAGTGAGTAATAGTTCAAAAATCTAAAATTGGGTTATAATGAGTGAGACAAGGACAGATTTATGCGTATTGCAATAAGTGCGACAGAGATTATTTGAAAATTGCTGGAAACCCTCAAAATTTTTACAAGAAATTTAATTTCTGTATGAAAAGTAATTGTGATACTATCGGTAAAAGAAAGTCATGTGTTGGACACATCAGATTTTTTTTTTTTTAAATAATATAAATAGGTATTATAATATGATTTCCACTGCCGGGATTTTAAGTTTATATTTACAGATCCCGGCTCCCGGGATCCGTAAGTAGACACAAACTTTGTTATTTTAAATGGAACACCCTGTATATTTTTGAATTTTTAGATTCTACACTTCATTTTAGACATAAAAGTATTAAAGTTGTATGGTCCTAACATTAACTGTATTATAATTATTTACATTTTTTCATTTTTTTTTTACAAAAACATAGATGTAAATTAATAAATACGAATATACAAGAAATAAGCTGATGTAGTTTTGGAAAACTTGCTTTATACAGGGTGTTGGTGGTTGTCCGTTCATTTTTAAAAACTTTAACCAATGATAACTTAATTTTTTTAAATGGAACACCTATATATTTCTAGATTTTCGAATTCTACACTTAATTCGAGACATAAAAGTATAAAGGTTGTAAGGTCTTAAAATTAACGGTATTATAATTAATTACGTTTTTTAAAAATGAACGGTCAATCACAAGTAGGTACCCTGTACAAAATAAGTTTTTAAAACCATATCACCATGTTTTTTGTACATTTCTGATTCCACTAAAATTTGGTTTGTTTCTTGAAAGAACGTGTCATTAGTAAAATATGAAAATGTTTGACTCTAAGTTTTTGTATGAAAAAATTGGAATAATAGTAGTTTATGCAACAAGTATACCCCCAAGATACTGCACAAATTAGCCAGATTTAGAGAGAGAGCGGCAGCAAGCGAGACCGGCGATATGGTAGGGCACACACTAGCTAGCACGCTGTCGCGTGTTGGTCGCCGGCTTGGCCCAACTGTTCATGAATATCCCTGTATAATCTATGACTTTATTGACGAGTCTGTTTTATGGCACAGCGAGCTTGCGAGCGAGGCTAATAAATAGGACGAGTCAATAAAGTCAGATTATATACGAGTTCCATACAAAGCTTTATGTTCAACTGCGAAAATTACCTTTTAATTATTTAGAAAAATTATAAATGACAGTAATAAATTCATTCTGACAGTATTTATTGTGACATTGACAGTTGATATATTGATATTTTACAATAATAGTAAAATAAAGTGCCATTATACACTAGTGTATAAAGAGCCACTTTACGCACGCAAAAGTACGTCATAAACAGTACTTTATAATGCAGTCGTACATAAACATAATTACTTAATTAAAATAAATAAAATAAAAATAAAAAATATTAAATTAAATATAATAAAAACCAATTTTAGTGGACAAGAAACATGGTAATAAACTTATTTTATATATACAGGGTGCTTATGGTTGATCGTTAATTTTTAAAAACCCTGGAAATTGGAAAAAACGTAATTAATTATAATACCATTAATTTTAAGACTTTACAACCTTAATGTCTAGAATTAAGTGTTGAATTCGAAAATGTGGAAATATATAGGGTGTTCCATTTAAAAAAATAAAGTTATCATTGATCAAAGTTTTTAAAAATGAACGGACAACCACTAACACCCTGTATAAAGCAAGTTTTCCAAAACCATATCAGCTTATCGCTTGTATATTCCTACTTCAAACGTAAGAAAAAAACTTTGGAAAAAATGTGTCATTGTCAAGATTCGAATTTTTATTTACATCTATGTTTGTAAAAAAAAATGAAAAAGTGTAAATAATTATAATACCGTTAATGTTAGGACCATACAACCTTAATACTTTTTTGTCAAAAATGAAGTGTAGAATCTAAAAATTCAAAAATATACAGAGTGTTTCATTTAAAATAACAAAGTTTGTGTCTACTTCCGGTATAACCGGAAGTGCCAGAAAGGTGGCAATATTTTCATTAAATAGATCACATTGTATAATGGGCGTGTACCAATTTTTAGAACCAAATTGTGTTTAGTAATAGAGTTATGTCTACTGTCAACTCGTCATGACACACCCTGTATATACTTATCTAGAACTTCAGTTAACATAATAGTAGTCCATTTCACATCTGGCACATAAGTAAACCATATTTCACTCTTGTCATGGCTTGGTAAGAGTGAGTTTTTTTTTTTGAACACACGATATAATAAAGTTCTATACTATGCGACTATGCGTGAAATATATTACTATTGCTACAGTATTGTTTTGTGCCTACAATATGTAAAAAAATACTATCAACATCAACTGTACAAAAATTATTACATTCCTAGAAATATTTTCTAGCTCTAGAAATTCATACCGGGACATTTTTTTAACTTTGAACATAGTCCCTATGTGATAAAATAAATCAAAAATATGTATTTCATTGAAGACACTAAACACATAATGCATATTATACCATTATTTGAAAATAATGTCCTAGGAGTCATCAAGCCGTACTGCAAAAATTTTTATATGATACACGATCGGTAGACGCCTTTTATAATAGGAATCGAAAATTAGCAAAACTTGACCCTTCGGGTCTCGTTCTTTTAACTTTTTCTCTTCCTACCGATCTTGAGTCGTAATATACTATTTTGTTCTTTCTAATCTATTTTATAAATTACATCGTAGAAAAAATAGCTTTTACTATTCGACATAAATTTTTCATGTCTTGTTGTAAAATATCTCTACTAAATTTAACTTAAAAATTACGGAAATTTTTTGTGTTCTATACCTCATCTACAATAAATATACCAGGACATTTCTTTAACTCTGAACATATTCCCTATGCTCAGTTTTAAAAAGCACAGATCAATGCATTGTATTTGCTATGGAATCAATTATACCACACACCTACTTTAATTTTATTTAATTAAATTTTTAATAATCGGAATAAGTGACTGAAAAAACGTCACGCACATTTCTTATGCTGTGATTGGCATGGTATAAATGCATTATGTGTATTTTTTCTTCAGTTAAATAATTTTTTTTAAATTTATTTTATCACAATAATAATTCAAATAACCTTCACAATTACTTTTTTTTAATTGTCAAGTAGCTATTTTGACGTAACATTGGTTACTTAATTGCTTACATACATGCATTGACCTGTGTTTTTGAAACTGAACATAGGGACTATGTTCAAAGTTAAAAAAAATTCCCGGAGTATCCTGCCACCTTGTGCCTTTCACTATTTTTTAACAAAGAAAATATGATACCATCACCCCTTTTCTAATAAAAGCACCTTTAGAAATAATATCGTCCATTTTATGTTGAAGTGTCCATCTCATACCTTTGTTTCAACTAATTTGTCGGATAAATAAGATAAAGCTAAAAGAAAACCACCAGTTTGTTTGCCAGTTGTGTTCAACAACATTCATGAAATAACGTTTATTTATGGTTTTGCGTTTAATTAAGTATATTTGCTTAAGCGAGAAAGTAAAAGTATAGATAAATTGTTTGTACTGTTATTCGAAATGATGATTAAACATGAAACTCAAACTTATCACTCTAAGTCGTAATAATACCGGGTGATCATTTCAATTTCAGCTCTAGTTATCCATGGAAATTAATGTCATGACTTTGATTAGTTCACTATTTATTGTTTACTACTGACAGTTCATAAATTTGACATTTTAAATAATTTGTTTTGTGTGTTTGTGTGAGCTAATCAAAGTCATAACTTAAATTTCCATGGATAACTAGAGCTGAAATTAAAATGATCACCTGGTATGGCAGCTTTAAAAGATTGAAATTGAAATCTATTAAAATTATGACATAAATTTATGTACAATTTCATTATTTCCAAGTTAAATGTCCATGATTTCGAAGATAGAATGTCGAAATACAAATAAACCGTAAAAATTATCTAAACTTTAAATTATTGTAATTATTGTATAAGGGTAAGAGGCGTTGTATCCGAATTTATTATTCATAAATCTCGAGAAAATAATTCTCCGCACTTACCAGTATAGCGATGTTTCGAACTTTAAAATAATTAGATGTTATAAAATGTTTCTAAACACTATTGGCCGAACTATCGAATATTTCTGACGATTTTACAGCAGAATCATGTTCAAATTTAACATTGCAATAAAATTTTCACATATTCTACCGACTATTCGAATGAAACCTATGCAAATCATAAAAGCCTTTCCTAGTGCCTTTACAAATAACTAATCAGATCAGCTAGCTACAACAAGGAACCTACATATTAGTACAAATTTAATTTTCTCTTCGTATTTACGAAAACTTCAGTATATTATTAAATTGAACCCCAGTTAGTTGTAGTGTTACGCTACGATCATCACGAGCATTGTTACTACGACAATCCAGACCACTTAGTATTTCCTTCATATCCATTATAATTGAGGCGATTAAGAATTTTACATCATTCAACAATATTTATCTTGGTTAAAACTATTTAAGCTTGAAAATTCCCCCTATAACACAGTTGTGAATTTCACTAACAAAGACAAATACTCCTACATGTTATATGAGATTTGTGTTTCGCCGCTTTGATGGATTAATAATGCGTGAGAATATCGTGTATTAAGAGCGTATTACTTATACAGGGTCTGTCACTCGGAGCTTAATAAATAATTCCATTTGAAAACATCTGATATGTCCAACACACGACTTTCTTATACGATATGGATTTAGTTCTGCTCTTTGGAAATTACTGAACCCGTAGCCAATAATCATATTTTGTTAATGTTACTACATATTAATTTAATTATTATTTCATATTAGGTGAGATCGAGTATCTTCGTATCAATTCGGAAAAATTAGGAATCGATTCAGCAATATTGCGTTGTATAAACAACGATGGAAACCAATGATGGAAGAAAGAGGATCTGAGAGAGACTTTTTTGACTTCCCTAAGTCACTTAGACTAAGTGTGGATCCGATAATGATAAAAGTCAAAGAGTTATTGGTGAAGACAGTAGCGACGAAGTTCTCAAAAATGAAAAACACACTGTACGTTATTTGGATATGATAATTTTAATGTAAAAGTACAATTTCAACATGATCTCGTGTACGAATTACAGTATTCAGTAATAATGATATTCTTTCCAAAAGACATTTACGAGTAAATGTAGAATGATAAAATACATTTGGAGATCTATCTGCTCCTTATCTTAAAAATTGTAATAAGAAATCTTTATAATATTTAATATAGGAGTATTATTGTAATAGAGAATTTATTTTTATATTATGTAAGAATAATATGTAAAAGGTGAATAACAACAAAAATAAAATAAAAATTTTATTACAATGAAATTCTATTTATTTTATTACATAATTCTTCACTTTTATTTATGAACCTTTAACATCACCGTCACACGGTAGAGAACCAAACACATTTATAGCATCTGTTGCACATTTACGTGTTCCCCCTTGTAGCACAACTTCTTGTGGAATAATATTGTTTTTCTATTTTGCGCCTCTAACAGAGTCATTATGAAACTCAAACGGGTTTCATAATAGCTTCATTATGAACTCCGGCTTTTTATTTTTTCATAGTGGTAACATTGCTTGCCATTAATTTCCAATGACATGTGGGTAACGCAGCGTCAAAAGCCAAAGCCAACCTCACAAAATTGTAGAAAAGAATAAACTAGTGAAATTTAGAACATTTTATTATTATTTATAGCTAATTGGGCTCTTTTTCTTAGTTCAGATGGAGTGTTACTTATACTTGCATGTTTACACATTTCAATAGAATGCCAAAAAAGCTTATTGCTGGTTGTGAAATAAAAGTGACCACTAATATCAAATTAACCTTGTTTTATTGTTTGGTTATGTTTGGTTAGTGTTACCAACCATTGTCAAATCATTCCAAATATTCCTAGGTTTATATTTTGCACATATTCTTAAATTTAAAGTACAAATAGATTCAAAATAGAAAAAATAGTATATTACACTTGTTTTATAGGACATTATTGTGGCACTCGTTCCTTTGAAGCACTCCTCTCTTCGCTCGTCGTACTTCAAACTACTTGTGCCACAATACAGGGTGATCAGTAATTGCCGCACTCCGAATACAGGGCGTTATAGAGCACATTAAAACTAAGAATAATTTGCAAAGAAAAATTAAATCTGATGGTTAGTTTCCGAGTTATAGAGTTTCCCTCATCCAAGTTACAAGCTAATTATTTTAATAACCAAGACAAAAATGAGTGAATAATTCATCCTACTAGAATCTCTAGATAAAATGCAATATAATTTGTTCAATTTTTTTCACAAAACCTCTAATACAAAGAAATTGAAAATGTTAAAATTTAATAAAATACCTAAATTTGAGAGAAATTTGAAGTTTGGCAACCTCTCAAGCTCCCCTTGGGATAAACTAAAATACCTTCTATTGCTATGAAAATATTAATAATGAATTTCGATTGTTCTTTCTGTTCTTTAATAAAATTGACAGTACATACTAAATTAGGTTGACAAGCATCATAAAATATTGAACGTTTCTCTTTTTTTTTCTCGTCGAACCTTTTCACATGTTCAATGCAGTGTAGCCACTTTTATTTTCACAAAAGTGGTCATATCTTTGTAAAGAAAGGACTTACAGCACTGCGGTAAAAAAAATCGTCATTCTTAAAACGTAAAGTTTATCACAATGCTCCGAGTGCGGCAATTACTGATCACCCTGTATAGCGTCTTATAAAACTCGTATAATAATATACTATTATTAAATACATACATAGAGTAATAATCAATTAGAACATCAGTTTCAGCATCAGTGGCGGATCCACGGATTCCAAAATATCCGAAATTTCCTAATTAAGGATGTTCTTCAGAAGAATGCTTTTCAGAAAAACGTTTTGAAATTTCTCGTAATTAACTTATTTCTCATTTACTGATCTATGTTTCTATCTATCTTTCCTTAGAAATGGAAGCTTGTTTTTCGACGTATTTGTTTATTAATTTATGCCAGTCAAAAAATTTCCGTCTGTATCCACCAGTATTCAGTATTTATTTCAAAATAAATTGTAGAGTTTTGAAAGTTCGCTTGCTGGATTTAATTGAGGTACATGTTATAATCCTATATGAACTTGCGGTTGTAATTCACTCCATTTTGATGGAATTTTATTAACTTTTATCGATAATATTTTTTTACATTACTACCATATCAATAAGGACTTCCACAATAACTAATCAGTTCAGATGATTTTTATCTACTTATATTGGGAAAACTCCCATTTTTTTAACTTTCAATATAAAAATATTATAACAAAATATCTGATGTGTCCACACATGACTTTCTTACACGCTACGGATTTAATTCTGATCTTTGGCAAGTAGATACTCAAGCCGTAGCCAATAATCATATTTTATTAATATTAATTCAAATGCAAGACTTCTGATATATTCGGGTTCTTTGTGGGCAGAAATAATTTTTTAACGGAATTTAAAAAAAAAAGTTACAAATTAATTCAAAATTAAATTGTAAATGTTAAAGAATAAAAGAATCTCCTAAATAATCTCCAAAATATTCTAAAATAAAAGAGAAAAACCACCAGCACTATTCAAATGTATCGGACTAACGTTTATGCATAGTATGAACCACATTTTGTGTTTTATCTTTGATTTTACGGTTTTTGTTTGCATTTAATAAACTGAAAAATGAAAATTCTGATTTGGATCTCAAATTTTTATTATAGGCTTAATTTTCAATTACACACCTATGTGTTTTCTTAATTTAAAACTCCCCTGTGTGTCTATTGTCAAGTCTGAGAAGATTTCCAGAAGTTTTGCGGAAAGCAGAATTTTCATATCAAGAGTTTTTTTTTTTTTGTAAAACGTGAAGGTACTTAAAAGTTTTTCCTATGTACCCCATATGTGGACATATTAAATCATAAAAAATTCATCCAAATTAAGGTATCCTTAAAAAAACTAAAAATGTCTTCACTTGTATTAGTACTACTACTTTTTTGTTTGTAGAAAAACCAAATTTAATCTGTTACCCACAATTTTATTCTAACTCAAATATGAAATTTAGATCCATTCAGATAAGTTGTTTTTTAGTACCTAGGTAATTGCGGATACAGACAGTCAGACAGACACGAAAATAGTTAAAACGTGTAAAGTCATCAGAATTTCGAAGTCGAAAAAACTATTTCTATACTTTTTTTTTATTTGGTGCAAGAAACTAAAATATCTGATGTGGGTATATTTCTGGTCCTACAAATCACTATAATTATTACTTTATATCAGTACAACATGTGTCTTCGTATCAAGTCGGAAATATTCGGAAACGATTGAGGAATATTGAGTTGTATGGAATAAATACATTTTCTAGATACAATTACTAAAAATCTGAAAAGATCTTCAGGTAAGAACCACTTGTGTTGGTACTAGAAGAACTAAGTTTAATGGGTTTACCCACAATTTAGTTCAAACTCTTAAATATGAAATTTCGATCAGTGCAGCTGAAATTCAGATCAGTTGAGTTGACCCTAAAACCGCTTATATTTCGTAAATATCATCACTATCATTTACAAAATAAATTCTTACAAATTTACATAAATTTAATGTAATTTTAATCATTCTAAATTTACAACTATCTATGTAAATGATTGAGAAAAATGATTATTCTAATGTAACATTGAATCTAGGGATTTTAATATACAAAATAGAGAGTCAATAGAAATTATCACCTTCCCTGAAGGATAATAATGTAATGAAATATTGCATGAAATCTCGACAGCTATGATGTTTTTAAATTTTTAATTATACAAATGGTTTGTATATTTCCTACACTAACACATACATATCTATGGTAAAAACATTGTTTTTGGTTGCGAAGGACGAGTTCAATTAAAGAGTATTAAATAAAACTGGAAATCTATTAAAAGCACATTCCCACATTTGGATAAATTTTAATGGTTTCATTATAAAGTTATAAATATTTGATTGAGTTTTTAATTTAATTATGATAGCTAAAGTATGTTTAATATGCGTTCACACAGGAAAGCTTTATAAATGCCCATAAATATTCATGGCCGTGGAGATTTTTCAATTAACCCGTTATGTGTTAACACAGCGGATTATATTCTATTTAAAAAGCTGATTTTCACGCTTTTTGGCCTAATGGTACCTATCCCTCTACCCAACTAATAAAATGTTGATACCTACTATTTGCTTTTAATTCATATTTCTATTTTTCGCGTCTAATTAATAGAATATTCAGGTGAATTATGGATTTTGTGATTAAAGCATACCACTTCGCATAGTGACTAGTTAAATAAACCCTTGTTAACATTTTTCGAGCAAAGCCTCGTACAATTTTAACAAGCGTATGTTTTATGTTAATCCCTGTATTGTAAATATCTATTATTATTATTTTCATATGCTAAAGAGAAAATAGCAATTAAGATTTTTTAACCTCGAATTATTATTATCGTTTTCATCTAGCATCAATATACAATTGCTACATACTTGATGGCATTTTTAGATTTTTTGAGAATAGCTTAAAACTGAAACAATTTAGAAGATTTTGGTAATCTTTAACATTGGTTTAGAATTAAATTTTGAACATAGATATTTCTATAAAATTGAAAAAAGTTAGGAAGATAATTTTGTGTTGGTATTGGGAATATTATACCTGACATTCAATCAAGCTGATAAACTGCCGGTAAATAAATAACCTACGTTAAATTTATTAAAATCAAATTGAAATAAATTACTTTTGAATTAAGTAACTTTTAGCTGTTTTAGGTTACCTAGTAGTTATTTTAAGTATCTACATAAATATTTTCGAAGATGAAATAAAATTCGTTTGCAAGCGTTTTATTGCCAAGATTTATTTACTACCTATCTAGCTAATATGATGCTTTTCATAAAACTGATAGATATTACTGTGAGTATTAATACATTGTTTTAAAATAAATTGCTCTAAAATACTATATGTATATAATTTACACCTAACTTTGAACTGTAATGAAAAGTTCGTAATAATGTTTATGTAATGTTAAGCAGTAGGTCAACAGTGGTGAAGTGGCTGCAACTCCATTTTATGGGGAGGGGTGAGAACCATCACAGAAAGTTTATTTTAGTGATGAAAAAGTAGACGTAGACATTACTGCTGTTTTACGATTTATAGCCGGCACTCAAAAGGGTTCAATAAAATCAAACATGTCTTGTGGAAATGGCACTAACAACAAGAATTACTCTGACAGACTAGCACAGTAAGCTGATGTTAATTTTATTTAAAATACATGCACAGGAAAAACGCATAATAAAACCATTTAAAAGTCTTGATAAAAATTAAAGAACATACACTGCTTTCTCAAAGAAATTAATTCGAAATGAAAATGGTCCACAAAGGATAAAGTAAAGGCAGATCTAGTGTTAGTATGTTTATAACTGAATGATGGGAAGATATTTACAATGAAAAATGAGAATGAAGGTGTATTTAGTTTCGTGGTCCAGAATATTTTATTTAAAATTGCAAAATCTATTGGTAGAATATTTCACATTTAGATGACCACCCACCACATGCTACATTCCAGTAAGCAAAGACAAATTAATTTCTTTTATGCACTGAAAAAAAGAACCATATCTGAACTATCCTAAAATATTCCATAATCTACATGAACCACTGTTCTACACACACATTTATTTCGATATTAGACATGGCACTCCTATCTGGCAATTTTAAAAGTAAACTGAAACAAAAAACAGGCTGTGTGTACCCACCACTTATCAATCTATTTTCCGAGGCATTCGCATTTTTCAACATAAAGTAGTGTGAACTTTTCGTGTCAATAGAAAAAAATTTTCTTTGTTTTCAGTAATATATTGTCCCATGGCAAATCGGTGATTACAAATATGGATAATACCAAATGACACCCTTAAGAAAAAATGTTTAACTTATTACTTATTAGCATTGAATCCGAATTATACCTTCCCTACTCAGTCATATAACACCATGTTATATGCCGTTTGAAAATAAAGTATATTAATTTTAAAAATGTATTTATATATTTATCCAAAATATATCAAAAATTATAGATTGGTTCTGAAACCAAATAAACATCATGTTATTAACATATAGATTACATAAATATAAATACATATTTACTTTGCGGTAACTTGCAAAAAGCCTATCTATGTGATAATTTTATGTCAAAATGAATGAAATTACTTTTGACTTTTCACATATTCTATAAATATATTAAAAACAGAAAAATATATTTCAATGTATTTGAAATTGAATGGAAATGTATGTACATGTTTTTCCTTTAAGCTTATTTCCATTTATAGATCAAAATCATGAATATAAAATCTCTGATGAAGCCATAATATGACTTTCTTATACAAATCTAAACTAATAAATTCTGTGTTTGTTATATGTCATGGATTATTTTATACAAAAATTGTTATTTAGTGACTGGGGTGGAAATATATTCTAAAATATAAGCTTTAGCTTTGTAACCTAATAAAGATATTTCCTCCGATATTGCGTATACAATTTTTTTTCTCATACCTGCACGAATATGGCCACTTTATTTGTGTAAAATGCGGGAACAAAGTCGTCTTTTTAGGGTAGTCGCGGAAAATAAGGAGTAGGAGTAAACATTTATCACTTGGGTAGCCATTCCCTCCTTGATATGCGGGAATTTTTTGTGTTGTCAGCATAAACAAGGTATGTCTTGTTCATGGTTGTCAGTATGCTTCTTTACCGCAAACTGTCAAACAAAAATGTCAATGTTATGCTGTTCGAATTTGTTCGCGCGTTTCATGCAAAAGAAGTGACCATTCGTACAGGTGAGAAAAAATAGAGTATGCTACACGGGAGGAATTGATTCTGCCTAGTTACCTACAATCGAGCCTACAATCTTATTATGTTAAATATGAAATATGGTTAAAATGAAATTGTTTCTTTTTAAATTATTAGGAATAACCACGAACACAAACTCTCAAAATTGTGGATCAATCAAAATTAATATACCTTTAATAAAAATAAAAACGATAAAGTGACAAACCTGTTAAGTTGAAACTTCAAGAATTGTTACTTATAGAAAATATTGGGAATTCAAATTAATTTTACCGCGCGTTGATAATACAGAAATGTGACGTAACGTGTGGGATTATTTTGACAGCTTAAACTTTATTATGCTTTATTTTGGTTGTTTGTGGTAATTTTAGGATTTATTTGACTTTGAGGTAGGGTTGCGTAGTTCCGAAAGCGTGCAAAGTGTTCTATTTTCAAATAAACTGTGTTTAAATTGAAGTAAAGTATAATCTAAACTAACTTATTCTTTTTAAGGCCGATTTTCCCTTTATTAGTCACAATAACTCAATCAACACACATAAACATACAGTTTTGCTGCAGATAAATCTTAATATTTAAAGTCAATTGCCATATAAATGTGAACTTAACCAGAAGTAAACAAGTAAACAATTATATTCCACACGTTACGTCATATTTCACTAGTTCATCTGGTTACCGTTAGTAGCGCATTCTTAGCAGAAACTCCCAATAGCATCTCGGAATGTGCGCTAATGTGCATGCGTGTTTGACGAGAGGCTACCCAAGTAGCATTTTCAGACACAAAATCGACACAAATTAGATTTGTGGAAACTATTCGAAACTGTTTCTATACATTATTACTTTTTTGTGTCAGTTTCCATGGTTGAGAAACTGTTTCGACATTTTTCCGGTTCCCGAACCCTTCCGATAAAGTTCTTGATATAGTAACATTACAATCGAAACTGTTCCCGAATATTTTCGGTAATATTGTATGATACTTTAGGGGAATAAATGTTTCGATATTAATTGCAAACTTTTGTTTCGTTGTAGATGCGCAACATTTGTTTAAACCAATGTATCGAAACTAAAAGAAACTTTTGTGTACCTCCTGTTTTACCATAATATTTCTATCATTCTTCGATACGCTTATGTTTGTGTCAAAATGCATACAATATGACCAGTGGCGGATCCAGGATTTTACCATGGTTTAGGATTTTTATTTTTTATTTTTATTAATTTTTGCTAACATATCTCTTTTTCAAACTTCAGTAGAATAAAAACAACGATCTCCACGGGGGGGGTTTGAACCCGAAAAACCCCCCCGTAAATCCGCCACTGAATATGACATGTATAAACCTTTACAAACGTTAACCCTATTTTTCTCATTACCTACATAAATTAATCACATGAAAAAATAGTGAAAAATGGAAAAAACAAAACAATTTAAATATATTTGGACGACACAATACATAATTATTTATTTGTGTTTACACATATTCAAACAAATCAACAAAACCATGAAAACTTAGTTTTAGATTTAAGATTGCGAACTGTCAACTGTCACTAGTGTCAGTTTGTCGTTATAGAGCGCATGATGTATGGTTGTATGGACACAATATCGAAAATGTGACCATGTGTTTCTCATTTGTTTTTTATTTGTTTCTCATTTGTTTCTTATTTGTTTCTCACTTGTTTATCATTTGTTTCTCATTGTTTCTCTACATATCTTTTAAGGCGACAATATCGACAATAATTCGAAACAATAAAAAGATACCATACTTTATCGATACATTGTAGAAACATGCATATTTTGAATTTCTGAAAGTACAAAGTTGAGAAACGTTTCGAAACCTAAAATTGGTCGCCATCTTTGAGAACCGAAGTTTCATGTGACTCAGCAGCCATTATATGCATCAACAAAATTTTGAGGAAAAAAAGTATTTAAAGGACGATATAAACTCACTATTCAATAAAATAGATTTTATGGTAACTCAGTTAATTGCTATGCTTTATTTTATAAACGTTTGAAACCAAATTCGAAAAAAATTTTTTTTATTCATTTTAATAATTTTTCCAAAATATAAAAATTTTGGGTGGGGCAAGAAAGATATTAAGCTACAATGAGAAACTGCTCGAAAAATTTCCTTTCGTTGAAAAAATTAGATTCACCGAAGCTAGAAGTTCCAGTTATATCAGCTGTAATAATAATTATAATTAGATGTCGCCATAACTATTTTGTGTCATCAGGTGAATGATAATCCGATATTGTGTCTGCTATATGTTCTATCCTATAATATGAAGTTTATTTTTTTCGAAACTGACGGCTAATAGAGTTTCCGTAGGTATCTAAAATATATGTTGTTGATCGATAGTGCGCATGAATGGATCGAAAATTAATAGGAACAATTTCGACACATATTCGGAACATAAGAAGAATCAAGTTCGAAACATGAGTCGTTAGCTTTTCGAAACTCTCAAGGAAACGCTTAGTGCCAATCGATCGGAAACACATACATTTCATTCATAAGGAATGTATAGGCTTCGAAAATATGTCCAAACTTGAAGCCTACAGTTTCCTTTATGATTTGGAAACAGACACAGAATTAAGAAACATTACCTAACATGTGTCTCAAAATGGAACGAATTTACAATACCGGACGTATTAGCGATTAAATTGAAATTTTTTAAAATGATGAATAAAAGCTCTACGAATACGAATATAAAATTATTTTTGCGCGCACGAAGCTAATTTTCAGAAAAAAAAATAATTAAAAAAGTTGATTATTTGAACTTACCGGGCGTCAGGCTACGATCTTATAAATAGTCATGCAAATGCTCAAAGAAATACCAAAAAAAGGAATAATAAAACTCACGCATATATTCAACCGGGTAAACCACCTAACGAGAAAACGTCGTACCGACCAATTTCACTGCTACCTACCATATCCAAATTATTCGAGAAGTTGCTACTGAAACGCCTCAAGCCAATCATGGAGGAAAAACAGCTCATCCCATCTCACCAATTTGGATTCAGGAACAAGCAGTCGACCATAGATCAAGTGCATCGAATTACCGATATAATTGAGAAATCCTTAGAAGAAAAAGAAATATGTGCAGCGATATTCCTAGATGTAGCCCAGGCCTTCGACAAGGTTTGGCACAAGGGCCTCGAATACAAGCTAACAAAAAATATGCCCAGGCAGATGAGCCACGTCCTGAAAACATATATCTCTGATCGGCAATTCAGAGTGAGATATGGTGAGGAGTATTCAGGTGTACCGCAAGGAAGCGTCCTCGGACCGGTAGACACCAGTGATATCCCTAATTGTAATGGAGTAACAACAGCTACATTTGCCGACGACACTGCATTACTGACCACGAGTGATAGAATTGAAACAGCTACAAATAAACTACAAGCGGCCGCCAACATCGTTACCAGTTGGACCAGCAAATGGCGCTTTAAACTTAATGATGCGAAGTCTACCCACATAAACCTCATCAACAAAAAAATAGATCACTTACCAATAGCAAATAATCCCGCACGCCAACACTGCGAAGTATCTTGGCATGACACTTGACGCCAAATTCAGGTGGAAAGTCAAGACGAAACGGGAAGAACTTAAGCATTAAGTTCAAAAAGATGTGGTGGCTACTTGGAAGACTCTCTGAGTTGTCACTTCACAATAAACTACTGTTGTATCAACAAATATTAAAACCAGTATGGACGTACGGCGTACAACTTAGGGGATGCACGAAGCCAACGAATATCAAAAGTATATAAACTTTCAAAACAAAGTACTACGCAGCATTGTCAACGCTCCTTGGTACATCAGAAATGACATCCACAAGGACCTGGAAAGTACGGTCAATGTGGAAATAAATCGGTTCGCGAAAAAACACGAAGGGAGACTACGCACGAACACCAAAATGTTGAAGTGCTACAACTTCTCAACAACACCGGACTTGGCTAAAAAGGCTAAAAAGATTAAAACCGTTAGAACTAGTGTGAACGAAATAGTGTGCAAAACTGTAACTGAAACAAGGGAAAAAGTGTTTTAAACAATATGTGGAGTGCGCCGTTGGGAGTACGTCCATCAAAACGCTAAGACGTATTATGCTACAATTAAATTGCTAGATAGTTTTAAGAACTAGTTGCAATGTATGCGCCGAGTGCGTAATTAATATAAAAAAAATTACACCTATACCTATTACACATAATCCGAGGACACCCTGTATAGTCAATTGATTTTAAGATTATTCTCCTGACACTCTACTACTGGCTATAACACTGAGTATTTCAATTTGTATTATTGGTATTGCTGCGCCAGGAGGAAATTTGTTCTGTTCTGAAATGGCTTCAAGGAATCAAATGACTTCTTGAACTAGACTAGAGTATAACTATCTCCTGGTTGGTATAGGTATACCCATAGTTTCTCTAAACATGTGTACATAATATTTGATTTGTATCCTATACTATTATTATAGGATATCGTAGGTAAGTATCTAGTACAATTAAAATATTATTCTTTCATCAGAAGGAGGTTCAAGGCAATATGAATATGTTGAAACTAAAGAAAATCTGTAAGTATTATTTTTATAAATTAATAGTAGTTTAATAAACAAGAGTGTTAATAAGAGCAATTAATAATCGAAACGATTTTAACGCGTGAGGAGCGCAGCGAGCGCGTTAATGAGTCGAGATTATTAATCGCCGATTAACACTCATGTTGATTACAATATTTTTTTGTCGATCGCTCTTTATTAGAATGAAAATAATCTAATTTTGTAATTATGGCAAAATCCAAATTCTGACATAATATGCAATAAGTCAAAATACCACTGACATAATTAATTAATTTCAGCAGCTGTCAGTCCCAAATGCATGTTTCAATAATATAATATATTGTTGGTTACCTAGCAAATCTCAACAATGTTTTTAATGTGCATGTATGCATTAAACTGAGTTAATAATACACTCCTTTTATTACATTAACTAGAAGTGTATAATTATTGTTAAACGTTCAATTAATTTCATCGAAAACAAAATTCATACAGGGTGTTTTTAAAATGCATATCTAAAACATGTTTCTAACGTCAAAATATGGAAAAACTTTACATTAATATGGGTCAAGAAATGCATCTAGGGAAAGACCAGTCAAATATTTAAGAAATTCGTTTTATTTTAATTTTTTTTGTTGAGTGCAGTTCTCTAATTTTAGTGTTTGGAGATAAAAACCACCGTTTTTGTCCTAGCTGATTGTTAAGTTATTCCTAAAGTTTTTTTTGAGTCCAATGTATTACAGAGATGAATACAAAACTAGAGAGCAGAAGGCCATCAAAATCTCAAACTCGAAAAAAATCACGATTACTTTATGTACTTCCTGATTACTTCGTATAAGAAAGTAAAAAGTTTGTGTATGATGTCAAAACAATTTCTTGATGCGACTACAAATGTAGAAGTTATAACCGTGCTTTAAAAATACATGATATGTTTATGACGTTTTTTCATTTTCTCAAAATAACTCGGAAACGATTTGGAATATTTAACGGATTTCTCGACGAATTATTAGTAAGTGTACTACCTACTTTGTCCACAATCAATTTCCAATAATAACAAAGTTATCCAATGCCAACGTCTAATAAGACACATTTTCTAGATAAAAAATAAAAAAATAAAGTGAATTGAATAATAAAAACTACAAAATTGTACGGATATGCAATTATTAAATTGCAAGTTTTCGTTATGCTAAATTTTTACCTATATACCATGAATTTGTAGCAAGTAATATTTCGTCCATATGATGACATGAGCATTTATTTTAAGAAAGAAACTGTGAAACTACCTATCGGAAAGTAATATTTCATTTCAAGTATTAAAAAACCGCAGTATTAAGAAATTCGATGTGCCCTTTTTAATATTAAAAATACATACCATTTCACGGCAAAATTGATGTTTGGAGTCTTTAAATCATCTTACAAAGCAATTGCAAACATGCACTTTTCATTCTTGTTACTATTATATAGCAACATGAGGCAAGGAACATTTTAGGAATAGACCGTATACAACAGAAGGATATAACCGTAAATCACAAAGGACACTCGCCTCAAGCAATGAAATGCGACCGTCGTTTTTCTAGAATGTCAACAAAGAGTTAAATTACATGTTATTTTTAAATTAACATTGGTTTGTTTATTCATACTATATACAGGGTTCCCAAATTCTTATAAATTTGAGTCATAGAAGCAGGCCTGATGTATGTATCATTATTTGGATAAAGTTTAACAATAATTTAACATATTTTCATATTTGAATTTTTTTCATAAAATGACAGATACATATAAAATATGTATGTAACTATCAAATGGAACTTTAATTTACACCATAGTTCATATAATGGCTGATACTAATAATATAAAAATATTGTTAACTTTATTATGTTATTATGGATTTGTATTTCGTATGGTACTTACGTGTAGACAGACAGAAAAAGGAAAACAGGCGCTTTCACAGACTTTGCTCTAAAAAACAGCAAAATGTTATATTCAAGGGTCGATGGTCACTTTCAAGACGACATAGTGCTTCATTAATAAATTATAATTACAGGTCCAGTCTTTAAAAACAAAAGAGAAAAAATTCTCCTTTAGATTACCCCTTCCTACTACGAAAACGGGCGACAAGAACAGGTATAATACAATGCCTTGCAGGCATCTACCCGCAATATGTGGACCCTGCACGGTATTTCGAGGTAGTTACTTTAAGTTTCCATGGTTTCAGTGGTCCCACCAACATATACTGTATACTTTCATCATAAAATGCAGGGTGCCCATCCTTAAAACCCGGAATGAAGAGGATAAAGAAAAAACTAACCATTATTTAACTTTATAATGATTTCGTAAACAACAATAAAATAAGTAATATGAAATTGAGTCCTTTCGGAAACGTTAAAAAGTAAAGATGGCCAGGCAAATGGAAAAAAGTGCTAAAGTTTCTGCAAACTTAGATTTCCATGCAACGATAGGAACCTTTTTTCATCCTGTATAATGTACTGAAATTTCCTCTTAATCCCGTACACATAATTCGCCATCATGAAAAAATGGCGGAATTCGCTTGTTCAGATAACGGCCTATATCTCACGACACCAAATTGTTTCTTTTTCATTAATAGATATTATTGCAACTTAATTTTATTATTATTTTATATCGGTACAACAGCTGAGATCGTATCATTTCGGAAATATTCTAAAATGATTCAGCAATATTGAGTTGTATAGAAAAGACACCAGAAAATAATTCGGCAGTAATAATTTTATTAAAAAAGCTTCGGGTATATTCGAGTAGGTACATTCGATTAAAAAAAATTTTAAGGAATTAAATGAAAGTAACAAGAAAATGTTTTCGTAATTCTAAAGAAATGTTAAAGAATAAAAAATCTCTCAAATTGTTTTCTTTTTGTTAATAAGTTTTCAAATTTGGGAATTGAAGTTCGCTTGATGAACAACTTTTGCAAAATTCCCAGTTTTCAAGTAAACTCGATTTCTGATTTCTTTATCTTTCACTTCTGTCATGTTTTATTATACATATTAATATTAACAATTTTTATTTTATTTGTTGTAAATGAGTAGCACAAAGTACTTGGCACAATTCGCAATCGGCCAGCGATTTCCCTAAACTGATTCATTTTCGACCAAATGATAAAATGATGTCTATTTTTTTGACTCCGCTTTTTCCACTGCCCTTTTTTCTACTACATTTTTTATCACTATTCATTTTTACTTTCTTATACGAAGTAATAAGAAAGTATAGTAATCGTGATTTTTTTCGACTTCGAGATTTTGATGGATTTATACGTTTTGAGGGTCCCTGAATCCATTTTGTCCATTTTCGCCATGATGTCTGTTTGTGTGTCTGTCTGTATCCACGATAACTCAAAAACGAGTTATCGGATTTGATTCAAATTTCATATTTAAGAGTTTGAACAAATTTGTGATGTGTTGGACACATCAGATATTTTATCTCATCAACATTTTAGACAAAATTTAATTACCGTTTTTATTTCGTCTCAATTTCAGTAGATAGAAATCCCGTCGTAGACATGCATCGAGTCACTATTGACACGATGAAAGCACCTTTCTTTCAAATATTTATCATAATATAGCACAATACCTAAATAAATTATATGGCACACAAAATATATAAAACCTGCCTGTGGCTCATTCATTTCAATATACACGGCACAGCTGTAGTGTGAAAATGAAGTAGTGGCTTCCATTGTCCACTAAAATTATGTAAAAGCAATAAAAATTTTACGAATTTATAATGATATCATAGCATTAATTGCTATCTGAACAATTAGCTTTATAGCCTGTGGCAGAGTACATAATCCGAGTTTTTTACTTCCTTATGCTAATAGTTAATTGGTCCATATTTAACATTAAAATTGGCATGGTAAAACAATAGCAATTTAAATAAAAGTATAGAGATGCTAAAGTTAGCATGATGTTGAAATTCTGTTTTCAGATTCGGAATGTCGCGTATTATAATAGTTGGATCATAGATATACTTAAATTCGGGAAAGCTGCTAAATTTGAATTTGGACATTTTTTGTTGTTTGTACTGTTAATTTAATAAATTTCTTCAATTCGTAGCTAACAATCGGCTATTATTTCGTTTTTTTTATTCCCTTTTGAAAATCGAACAATATCATCAACTGTTTCGGTTAGGTTGTTTTTAATGCTTAGGCGGAATACTCGAACCAAAACTAACAGGATCGAAAGATCGCTAAATTTCATCCTCAATATTCATTAATAAACCGAGGACAAATTTAAATTATCTTTACTAATCTTTTAGATAAATGAAAAGAACTGAAAATGCACTTTCAGAATTTCGCCCATACAGTGAATTTTTTTTATGAGTCTCCATAGGGATTTACATGGTAAAATCTTTAACTCCTGTTAATGGTTTTTCTACTGCGAATTTCAAAATAATTTTTGGCACACTATTAGTTTGCATCTTTTTTTACATATTCTAGTAGTTTTTAAAATGTAAAAAGTGAATTTTTTTTATTTAAAAGGAAAATAATTACACAATTTTAACTCGTTTTCACATTAAAATTTAATAAGTTAGGAGGCTTTGTCCACTGACAATTACTGTAGAATTTTAAAGATATGGGTCGATTTGGATATTCCAACGCAAAATTATCATATCTCTCTACTTGAGACACCTTTAATATACGCCGTAATGAATTTTACTTTTTCTTCGATGGTGTACAAAGACATTTTCACGTTTTGAAAGTCTTTCAAACTTAATAAAAACATGCAAATAAAGTGACAGTTTTGGAATATTTATTTGCTTGTCAGTGGACAAAGCCTCCTAACTTAATAAATTTTAATGTGAAAACGAGCTAGAATTATGTAATTATTTTCCCGTTTAAATAAATAAATTTTACTTTTTACATTTTAAAAACTACTAGAACATGTAAAAAAAGATGCAAACTAATAGTGTGCCAAAAATAATTTTGAAATTCGCAGTAGAAAAACCATTAACACGAGTTAAAGATTTTACCATGTAAATCCCTATGGAGACTCATAAAAAAAATTCACTGTATACTACTACTACTAGGAACTAGGATTATTGTCAATAGGCAAGTTTCCGTCTCTGATTCTACCTTACATTCGTCTCTCTTGAGAGCGAAAGAGATTCATTTCACGTATCCTGAAGCGAGTCGATTCGATGCGAATCGAATATGGGAATGCAATGTAAATTCGAATAAATATGACGGATAGACTTCGGATCGAATCGTTAGTGATCCCAGGATTGATAGGTATAAGGAATACTTCCGTTGATAACGAATACAGGGTGTTTCATTTAAAAATAATGTTATCGGTCTTTTAATTTTCGAAAAATAAAATAAAAACCACTTAAGTGGACGAGGTGGGACAAAATACATCATTCATTGGGGCTGTAAACAGTAGATAGGCTTTTGCAAACAGATTCAAAGTCTCGTATATGGTGCGTGCATACCTAACTTTGCCATTATGGTTTGCCAGTTTTTCATATTAATTTGTCGAATAATTACGGTGAAAGTAATTGTAAAAATGAATCCAATTTATTGCACAATGGAATACAATAGTTCCCAACAAGAATGAGAGTCAAAGACAGATGTCAGACGAACTTTTCATTTAAAAAGTAATGATTAAGTGTTGTGGAAATAACTAATCACAGACGGGCTCGGAAATGTCTCAAAACAACTTGAAACACTTACTTAGCACGCACATTCAAACCTCACCTAGCATTCATCCTCGCAGATATCATTTTAGACGAAAACTGATAAGTAGAGCTCCAACGCACTTTTTGAATACACATATATAGGTACTTGACGTTACTGTCCATTGAGCATTGGCTTATTCATAATAATATATATATATATATATATATAGTTATTTATGTATCAAGGGTATAATGAAGATGTTTATATTCGAGAACAACCAAGTTACAAAGTCGAGGGCCTTTGACCCGAGAGGTTGTAAGTTGTCCGAGATTTATAAACATCAAGTTATGCCCGCGGTACATACAACGTTTTATTTTTCACTTTAGGAAAACCTGCACAAAATTGAAGACAGGATAAAAATAATTTCCGTCAAAACTGTCAGTGAGATAGTTCTATTGGGCTACTTTCAGGAATAGGGCGTAATAAGCGGGCGTAATGATTACAAAACAAATCGTTTTTTGTTGTGAAAGTTGTGCAACACCCTCCTGGCAGTATTTAGTTCCATCAGTTAGATAGGTTCTCCATTTAATTAAATTTGCTTAGAATAGTTTACAGTTTCACAGTCGTTTACAATTGACAGTTGTATACAACTTTAGATCAACACCAAATAATAAAAAATGAGGTTGCGTAAACATGTGGCTGATTGTCTTGAAGTGTCAAAGTCATATACCTAAGTATTTTCTAATAATTACTTAAATCGTAAATTTCAGAAGGTTTTTTTTAAACTTCCCATCGGAAGAGTACAGTATTACCGAGTGTTCAGACTTCAGTGTTTTGCCGCGAGTGCCTACAACTAAGAAACGACCACGAAATGGAAACGTTTGCTGCGTTGTTGGCTGCAAATACAGGGGTGTAAATTGTGTACCGTATTTAAAAAAAAAATTGGATTTACCTTGTTAATTAAGATCCCCTGATTACGAAAATGCTAAAAATAAACAGCGGTTTCTAATATTTCCAAGGTTATAGCAGTTTGAAAACTTGAAACATCCAATGTTTGGATGTGTAAATTAAGCACTTTTATCAACTTTTATTCACCTATTGTACTAATTATTGATTAATTAATCATTACCATTTAATATTATTGATGAAAATTCTATTTTTAAGGCATTTTCTTCTCCTTATTTTACTGTCAAAATGAATTTCCCTTACTAAGAAATCAAATGATCTTTCATATTTCATTTTAAGGTTAGCTTTAGTGTTTATAAACAAACGTGTCGAAATAGAGTAATAAATCGTTTTTACTAAATAGTTATTTGTATTTCTATAGCCTAGAAACTAGAGTTTTGCGAGTGCGAGTAGGGTTTGCGAGCAAAGGCCGTAGGCCGAGGCCCGCTATTTCAAAGTCTGCTATAACCTCACGGCAAATAATATTTTTTTGTTCTAAATGCGTCTGAGCAACGTTTGTCAACTTTTTTTTTAATTGCAAGTATAGTTTTTTAATCTAATTTTGGTCCACGAATTTTTCTGAATTAATTATGTATCACTATCTATACTTTCATTCATTCGTACCAGAGAAAAAAAAAGTTACGAAATTTTTACACTTATCAAATCACTCTTGAATTTTTATCAAGAAGGCTGTGTACAGAGTATCATGTCCAAAAATAGATAAACGGTAGGTAAATCTTGACTAAATTTTATGTGTGATTTGATATGTGTAAAAATTTCGTAACTTTAATTTTTTTCTTTGATAAACAAGAGTGTTAATAAGAGCGATTAATAATCGAAGCGATTTTAACGCGTGAGCGCAGCGAGCGCGTTAATGAGTCGAGATTATTAATCGTCAATTAACACTCATGTTGATTACAATATTTTTTTGTCGATCGCTCTTTATTAGAATGAAAATAATCTAATTTTGTTCCATGGCAAAATCCAAATTCTGACATAATATGCAATAAGTCAAAATACCACTGACATAATTAATTAATTTCGGCAGCTGCCAGTCCCAAATGCATGTTTCAATAATATAATATATTGTTGGTTACCTAGCAAATCTCAACAATGTTTTTAATGTGCATGTATGCATTAAACTGAGTTATTAATACACTCCTTTTATTACATTAACTAGATCTTTAATAAACGATCGACAAAAAAATATGATTATTGATACATCATTTAATTCAGAAAAATTCGTGGATTCCAAAATTAGATTAAAAAATTATAGTTGTCATTTAAAATATCTGATGTGTCCAGCACATGACTTTCTTATACATTCCCATGATACAGTTTTAATCTTTGGAAAATACTGAAGGGGTAGCTAATAATCACATGCAGTCGACATTCAATACGTTATTAATATAAAATCACATTTATTTATTTATTAGGTATTATTGTTTTCGGTACCATAGAAACCAGTAAAATACAAAAAAAAAATAATGATCCTTCTGTGATTCGAACCCGAAGAAAGTAAAAATCATGTGGTGTAATATCAGCTTTTTTCTTGGATAATCATTACAATAACACAATGGCAAATTTATCACTAATATATTAAATTTAAATAATTAACCAAACTAATCAAAACCTATCGATATAGTTAACTACTTATGTAGCTTATTTAATATTCTCCGACGCGACGATCGTATTTTAATTGTAAATACATAAACCATTGTAAATATTTGCACCACATCTAATTGACTGCCTACCTATTTCAATCCGAAAAATATGTGAATCACTGTTCATCATCCATTAATATGTGTGGGTGTTAGATTTCTCTGAAATCTATCTGTATTACCTACAATACGCAAACAATCAAAATATTGATGAACTAATTTAAACAAAATTTAATAGAAAAACAATTATCGATCACTTTGATGTTAGAAAAAATAGAAATAAATCTAACATCTATAGATAGAGGAGACTATCTTAATAATATACATTACAAATTCCGATGTTGGACATCAAAAATTTCTTATTTTGCATGAATATGCAAATGTACGTTATTGGTTAGTTATCAAAATGAAACATCACAGTACTTTAATACAACTTAAAATATTAGTTGATTAGAAGTTATATTTCATATTTATATACAGGCTACAGGGTGTCTGCAACATACCGGGACAATTTTTTAACATTGAACATAGGACCTACGTTCAGTTTGAAAAAACTCACGTCAATGCATGTATGTAAGTAATCAAGTAACCAATTTTACGTGAAAATTGAATTTACGTATTACGAATAAATTGTTATAAATATAACTAAATTACCAATGCAAGTCGTTCAAAATTGACTGAAATTTTTCAAACCGAGTACAATTATTGGTTGAATGACATCATTTCAAACATTTATGCAATAGTCAACATTAATACAATAAGTGAGTATGATTTTGTCAAAAAAAATCCATCATTTCTACGAGAAAACTACTGTTAGGTAATTACACGATAAGGACCTATATGAAAAATCACGAGTCCGCAGTACAAGTGTTTTCTCTTTGTCAGGTCTTTTGAGTGTTATTACTATCTAGCAGAAAGTTTTCAAGTAAAAATGCAATTTTTTTCCACTTAAATTAAACTCACGAGTTGTATTTAATAAGATATAATTCTCTATACTTAGAGGTATATAAATTATTGTAACAGTTTGTTTCAAGAAAATAGTATCAGTGTTAAAACATCGTTTTAATATTTTTTTTCCATACTTGCAGTCTTGCACGAAAATGGCCACTTTATTAGCGTGAAACGCGAGAACAAAGTCGCCTTTTTGGGGTAGTCGCGCAAAGTAAAAAGTGGGGGTAACATTTCTCCCTAGGGTAGCCATTTCTCCCATGTCATGCTTTGTTAGACTTTGTTCCTACGGTTCACGTAAAAAAAGTGGCCATTTTTGCGCATATATGAGAAAAAATAGCATATGCTACACGGGAGGAAGGATTATGACTCGTGTTGTTTTTTTATACACTCGTCAGAATCACCTTGTTACATTATAATATCTATTATAAGACAACGTCAAAATATTAATGTAAGTCAAGTATTACGTTTTATCAAAAACACACATTTCAAAAGCAAATTTACCTAATACTTATCCGTTGAGCTAGGAATCAAAATGGCGTATTGGGGAGTAGGAATATTTCTATTTATTGAATAATGTCTTACTTTTGTTCCATTCTTCTCTATACTTTATATTCCGTAGACATCGATTACTGGTCAGATAGTAGGTACATATGTTTAAAAAGATGTAATCTACTCGAGGAAATTACTTTTCTTCGTGTATAGGCAATATCTCATTTTACATAACTATTTTATAAAGTTAAAATTTGGAATTTGCGAAAATTATGAACACAAAAACAACTAATAGTTATTTATATTATAAGTGGGATATGAACATCATTAACATAAGAGTCTGGAAATTGCAGAACGAGTCGTAGACGAGTTCTGTAATCAGACGAATATGTTAATGTGTGTATATCCCACGTGTAATATACAAGATTTTATCTTCTACCGTCCAAATAATTAAAAATGAATTTTGAATTTATCTCCAGCGACATTGCTCAGTAGTTGTTGTCAAGTTGTCGTACTGGACTACCTAACCTAAGTTGTGTAAAAACTAGCCAGCGCTACACAACAATGAATTTGAATTATAAATTTTCAAATAATTAAACAATTTATACACCAAAAAATCTGGGACGTGGACCATGTTATATTTATTATTAAAATATAAAACTAATTTATTATAAAATAAAACTAAAATTTTTTTCAGTTATCTAACGTGAAGTTAGGGTTTTTTCTAGGTAGACACGCTATTATAAAATTCTTCAGGTTTCAAGAAATCAAACTTAAGAGTATGAAGTGTCATTACTCAATGTTAATAACAAATTTTAAAGAATTAAACAATATATATTATATTATAATTAGACATTTACAAATATAAACTTTCCTATAAAGATACTAAATTGTAAAAATTGTGTTATAAATACTTGTAAGAAAGAATTTTCTTGTTGAAATTTCAGTGTGGTAATGATTTCTTTAAAACACATGTTGCGTAATAATCTGACTTACCTTACTCAAATTAATGTCAAATCAAGGCTATTATGAATTGGTCGTAGATAAAGTACTTGTATAGTAATCATTAAAGATGCAACGACGTTTATTTCAGGAAAAAGTTTCGTCAGATGAAAACAGTCATAAACTTATTTATAAATGTAATAAATCTCCCCAGGATCGATCCTTAAAATTAATATGAAAAATAAACAAAATTATAAATTTTAAACGTCACTACTGAAAAAATATGAAAGAAAAACAAGTTTTTAATTACTTTTAATAAAGTATGTTATTGAAGAGTTTTATTGAATTATTTATCTTTTAATTTTAATATTGAAAAAGAGATTCAGCGAACTACTTCTTATATGTATTTTAGATAATTATATCGTCTACATTACGTAAATATTGTATTAGGAAAATAAATATATAAATGTGCAGTTATACCATATGATCGAATATTTGCTGTTATCAAAAACCAATCGTATTTTACATGCACAGGTTTAGGTAGATGGGTACAATTATTATTATTTGTCTATTAGACACAATTTAAACTATTGTTCAAAATTACATATGTAAACATATGTCTAAGTTTATGTACGAAGTGTGTAAAC